>PNEQ01095656.1:21103-35438 GCA_003012365.1 Medauroidea extradentata | reverse complement strand
GGGGGGGGCAAGATTTTGTTTTCTGGCGACAGTGACCTTGTTGCATCTTTTTTATTAATTAAGCATGTATAAATTAGATACTTTAATAATACAACTTCAGTTTTATGTCCTTAAGTTAGCATTATTTTCATTTAAAAATACAAAAAAATATATTTATACACATAAAATTCTAAATCCAGGGGGGGCATTAGCCCCCCCCCCCCTGTAGCCCCAAATGACGCCCCTGATGCACTGTGATCGTAAACAGGTTTTCTTCTACGAAAATATTCCACGTGTGCCCATTGTGTCAACGTACGAAAGGAAACAAACTTCAGACAAGGTCGGGACCTCATTGTTAAGACGGCGCGCTCATTAAAAACATTATTTCTAAGCACTCCAACATGGCTAAAAACGGCCTTTTCAGACTTTCGTACTTCAAATTGTACTAACCGGATGTATGTGAAACACAGATTGCGACCTGCACTGAACTTAGTTGCAGACTTTCCACCAGTAAAATTGTATGGTCACCGCTTAATGTTCCGTAGTAAAAACCGTTCTGCGGGAACCTTGCGCACTAGTTCAACGCTTGACTCGTTGAGGCGACGCGGCATGTGATGCGCGCTTCAAGGCGGCATTTGATGCGCGCTTCAAGGTCAACCTTACTGCTCCGTCGCTTTTGAGCCCCTCACGCGCGGGTAGGCGGCGCCCTTAAGGTGTAATGTTAAATAATTTTCTTGTATTTGCAGTTTTTGAGCCATATCATTTATTCATTTTGTATTATCAAAATTTTCTCTTCGACAAAGCATATAATATAATTGGTAAACTGCTTGACATTAGTAACAACGGAATCTTTCATTAATTTGCCATCTGGAATCATTACAAATGAACTGTAGGTTTACTTTCAAAAATTCTCTTGCAATGATTCTGCATGACAAATTAATGAAAATTTGCATTATTATTTATGTCAAGCAGTTTTCCATGAATATATCCTTTGCCTTGTCGAAGAGAAAATTTTGATGATACAATTTGAATAAATTCTGTAGCTCAAAAACTGAAAATACAATAAAGTTGTCTTAACGTCCTTCCTTAAGGTGACCGCCTGAACAGGCCGACGAGCGGTGTGCAGAGCTTCGGCCGTTACCATATTATTAGAAATCTACTCGTCGCACGAGTGATGTCTGCTTAGGAATAGCATTTAGAGCTAGTTACACGTGTGCGTAGCCTACCCATTTCAAGTTCTCCACTACTCATTAAGGTAAATATCAAGAATCACTATCCATTGTGTACCGGCCAAACTATTCATTTTAGAGGTATAGTTTAATCGTGAGAAATGTTTCTATAGGCGTTAGAAGTAGTCCTACTTAAATTTATTTGTTATTTTAGGTTTGTTTAGGTTTGTTTATGTTAGGTTAAGGTAGGTTAGTTTACGTTAGAAACATTTGTCTTTAATGAACTGTACCTCTAAAATCAATAGTTTGGCCGGTACACGATAACTAGTGATTCATAATTTACCCTCGTTAAAGAAAATTTTCTAGCAGCCGAAAATGGGAAAATGGGAGTTTATGCGGTCATTTTTAGGTATGTAAATTTTGGCGCATAATCTTTTGAAATGTTTAGGCGGGTATATAATACATCTTCATCTTTAATACGTTACGTATTTAGTGATGGTATCTAGTAGTATCAAAAAATTAATTATAGTGATTAAATTGTTTATATAAATCTCAATTTAAATAAAAACAAGAATAATTATATGTTACTGTAAACATTGTCTTATTCTATAGTGTTTTAAATATTTTGAAGTAACGTACCTGTTTCTGTAGTCACTCTCTCAAATACACTCACGACTTTGGGCACATGGTTCACGTAGCAAAATTTATAAGCTGACGTGTTCTGCCAAGTGTTTGGCTTCCTCCCCCTCCCGCTGTCCCTGCTCTTTCTCGCAATGTTTATTACACACAAGCAATACCCGTTGCTTGGAACGCAGGGGGTTTGTTGCTGAAGATGGGAAAGGGGAGGGAGGAGTTTCACTTATTTCTTTGATTAGAAAGTACATTACTGTTTCAAGTTAAACTAGCAATTTTAAAAATCAAGCCTTCCAATAATATTGGGTAAGTACAACACAGAGATAGCAAATAACGTTGACAAAATGTATGCGTTATACCTATGCACGGAAAATGAGTTTTATGTTTTAAGAATTTATTTAAAAGTAGTGTTTAAATTTGTACGTATGGGTGTTAAAGTGGGGAATAATCGTAATTTTATGTTTGTATGAAATAGTGTTAGTTCTGGAAATGTAACTTGGGAGTACATTTTCCTCTTTAAATAAATTTGGTTAGCCAATTTTCCCATAATGGCATTTCAAAGTCAAAATTTGCTTTTTTTTTTGTTCTTGAATGCCGCAAAAATCAATTAACATACTGAAATAAAATAATTCGCACTGAATCTGATACTACATGTTACGGGTTACTGCTTAACATGTTTTTAAATCCATTACAAAATATATTTGTATTTTTAAAAAATCGAATTTTTTAGAATTTTTTTGCCTTTTATCGATTTTTTAAAATACATATACAAATTCTGACTTTGTAATGCCATAATGGGAATAATGGCTGAGCTATTTTTTTTTGTACGAGGAAAATGTTCTCTCAAGTAGAGTCTTCAAAGTTAAAAATACTTCATTCAAATGTGAAATTAAAATTTTTTTCGTACTTGAACATCTACAAAACTAACACTGTTTCATACAAATATAAGATTCCTCACTTGGACGCAGTTGTTTTATTTTTGTCCTGTCGCTTTTAGCAAGAATTAACGTAAAGTTCATTTCTTTTGTTCCAAATGCACTCAAGAGTTCAGTATGATCGATGCATGGCTACTAGTTCCAAGACTGATGGCAATGTATATATACTCTTACACAAGGTTCATGTGTTCGCCATGTTATGAAAGAAGGGACTAGTTAAGACTTAAATTTAAATTTAAAAAAATCGCTGACTCATAGGCTAATAAATTTCAAATCGCAATAACACTCTCGTTCAAATCACCGTAAAAAAAAGAACTAAATCAAAGTCAAAATCGGCACATTCGTTTAGGAGCTACGATGCCACAGACAGACACACAGATGCAGAGAGACACGTTAAACTTATAGCACCCCTCTTTTTGCGTCGGGGGTTAAAAAACATGTCTTAACAGTGTGTTCAAGTGTGTGTGTGTCTTAACAGTACAAGTGGATTTCTCCTGTTCGCATCGGGTTGAGGTGTGGCGTAGGATTGTCCCCTTAGTTTCCAGATCTATAGGTGCGTTGCTAGACAAGTTGGGGAGATGGGTTCCTGCTGATTGTCCAACTCTTTCTCTGTAGTAATCTCTTCTCCTCCTGCTCCATGGAGTCGCCGGGTCGACTATGAATTCTTTGCTGGTCCGACACATTCTTCTACCCTTTCCTTATGTACCTGGACCCATGTCGGTCCTTGTCGTTGATATGGTGTCCCTCGCTCGTCCTCTGGCGCCAGAATAAACAGTCTTGCAACTACTATCAAGTTATGGTCACAGGAGATATATTTTGCGTTGCTGTAAGTGGTTCGGAATAAAGTGAGTAATTTTGAAACGCAAGTTACTTTTTCCTTGCATATACTTTATACTATCCTGCCACTTTTTAGTATAAATTTAGAATCCAAAGTAATAATAAAAATGTATAGATTGTACCATATTTGAAAGTTAAAGTCTGACTCAGTAATATTGTTTAATCGTTATTCTTACCAGGTTGGCCTTTAATAATGCTAATTATTTTTAAACCAGAATCACCTACACCGGCATATGTATGTGCCTCTCTGAAGGGGTGTAGCGGCGTAAGGAACATAAAGTTACGAGTTCTATTTATGCTGTTTTTTTCGAATATTACTTTTAAAGTCGTAAATAGAACACTATGCCTTAAATCCGTTTGAGAATTTTTTGACTTTGTAGCCTATTTTTGCAAAGTAAAAAGTTATATATAATTTCAGTTATTTATTGATTAAAATATATTTTCTTGAAGTCGATAATTAGTTTAAATTATATAATTCTTTGTTAAAAAAAACAGCGGAGATGGCAACTAACCACTGATAGAAACATGGGCTTTTTTTTTTTAACTTTAGCCGTCTCAATGATATAGTATATTTATTTTCCTTTATTTCATATCGGGTAAATGCGAATTAAGTAATAGTTTAAATACTTATACAACGTGACACGCCAAAGCACGATTCAGAATTCAACTTCACGAAGTTCCGGTCTGCGCCTACAACGTTTATTGGAAACTGAAATATATGTTTTCAGGAGCCTGTATAAAAATAAAGTTAAATCATAAGGCATGCTTTTTGCCAACTTCGTATGTAAATATTTCGCCAGAATGATGCGTTTATAAAACATATATATAACGTCGAATTTTGAACATTTAATGTCGACGCAAGATGATTTGTTAAACGAATGTAATCTGGTCGTACCTTATAATTGCTCAAAACGTTGGCAAAATATTTTTTTCTCGGATTACTGCTTTTTTGTGTACGCACAAACACTTATACTTGTAGATTTAAGTAAATTTTTTTAACCTCAGTTTATATTCCATCCCATATTCAACCATTTAATCATCGTTTAGTGTCTCAGGCTTGTGGCCTACCGTAGCATAAGATGTCAAAAATCATATATAGTGCCGGTTTTATACGACTGACATACTGTATTCAGCATGTCCAAACGAAAACAATCGTACGACCTTAAATGGGCCACAAGTGTTAAGTTAAAGTTCAGTAAAAAAAACCGTTTGGTTTGGTTCGCACACGTTATTGTGTATTAGTATCTTACATCTTGCAATATAATTTCTGCGAATGTCTACAATACAGATATTATACGGGTTGGAATGTAAATCACGGAAAAGTTCGCGGGTACAGGTAGCCAGACCTTAATTAAGAATATTGAGTGTGGCACCCACGCCTCTATTGTCAATAGCATGCGGTCGTACAACCACCGTCAAAGTTTGTTGATGAGCATGCAAAGTGACGATTAATCAACAACCAACGCAAATGGAATGTTAACTTCCGGAGTCAATTAAGATAAATGACGACACGTATGCAGAGAAGAAAGTGTGGTCACCATCCCTCCCCATGCGGTTGAAACCTGGGGTCGTCTCTGTTATTCTGCAAGTACAGATGTCCGAAAAGTCTTTCTTTAATTACAAAAAATAATAACTCGGACTAGAAGTAAGATAAACGTATGAAACTGGTGTCAAAATGTTTAGAAACTAATCGAAGTTTTTTTTTCACCCATCAGCAAACTTCCATATGAGACTCCTTGGTTGCACGTAGGACATCTAGTCTATATTCAATTTCCGTACACAGTAGCCAACATCACTGGAGGGATCGATGCAATTACTCTGGTTATCCGTTGTTGCAGGGTTGCAAGATATAATGAGTATATAAAGAACCGGGATGACAAGAGGAACAAAAAAGGTGCACGTGTCCGAACACGCTAAGATAAACCGTTACTGAGGTACAAAAGTCGGAGCAACGTGGAAATGCCGACAGGTAGGCAACCTGTGTAGCATGTACATGGTGACATGTTACCGTAGAACACTAGCGATGCACAACCATATTACTGAGAGATATGAAACACACATGACAACTAGGAAGGAGGAGAGAGTACTTTCTGTGCAGCAAAACAAATGGTGTATTGTTTCAACTCGCTGGAAAGCACAGGAACTGCAATGTGTACGTACCAGCACATAACACGACACAGTGATTACACCCCAGTATTTACATTCTTGGAAACATTCTTACGTTACACTTTGCAAGTTTCAAAGCAGCATGAGTTCAAATTGTCCTCCATCTATCCCAACACATGCACGCGCATGGCACACAAACGTCGTCTGCACCGCGCGTAAGTGGTCGTTTGTTACATGTACCACAGCAGCACGCAGTATGGCGATATCTTCCCCAACCATAGGTTCACGATACACTAGTAAGAAGTTTAAATGTTTTAGATCCGGTGACATTGCCCAGGATACAGGTCCACCCCTTTCGACCCACTGCCGTGGACAGATGCGATCTAATTCCCGACGAGCTGCTGTACTGTAATGCCCGGTGTCCATACATGTTAGTACCATTTAACGCATCGCAGCGCTAGTGGAACATAATCTAAGAGTTCCCGCAGTACCTTGCGGAGAAACACTTCTTACCCACCTCCTGTGAGTCTTGTCAGTGAAGAGATACGATCCTATCAACCGGCTTCCCAGGATACCGCATAATATGTTTATGTTCCATTTGACCTGATGGCCCGTAGAGAGAATGACATGCGGATTGCCGTGATGACGATGGTGGGTGTTGTGCTAATTAAGTACACCTTCTCGGGCAAAACGAGCTTCATCAGTCAACAGGATGTGGCTCACAATGTCCGGGTCTTATTGCATTGCCGTCAGCATTCAGTGACAGTACTATAGACGGCCAAGTGTTGTACGTGACTGTAGTGATATGGATACAGCCTGTCGTCATGAAAGGTGCTCTGTACAGAAAATGACTCACACCGACTCGCCGTCATTATCCATTGCAAACATCTGAAATAGCGTCTTGGCTGCATGTCACCGTGTACATGCTACACGCGTTGCCTACCTGTCGGCAATCCCATAATGCTCCGACGTTTGAGTGCCCGTATCTCAGTAACGGTTTGTCTGACTGTCCGGATACGTGCACCTTTCTTTGTTCCTTGTATCATCCCGGTTCATTATTCACTACGATGGGTTGGTATACGCGTACAGGTAAAGAAACACACGCATAACAGAGACAACACCATGTTTCCAATGCATTGGAAGGGATGGTGGTCTCACTTTTCATTCCCTGCTTACGTGCCATCACGCATCTGCATTAAATCCGAAAGGTCGACATTCAATTCGCAGTGGTTGTTGATTTATCGTCACTTTACGTGCTCATATACGCCACTTTCACGGCTGTTGTACGCTCATACTATTGCCAATGAGGCGGGGTTGCTTACTCATTAATTTTTATTTAGGTTAGGCTATCTGTACCCACGAGCTATCCGCGATTCACATTCCACCCTGTTTAATGTTTTAGGCACCGACACAGCATAGGGGATAACTTAATTAATTTTCTGAAGTTGGCATGCCTTGACCACTATTGTCCGTACCAGTGCTGATGCCATCCGCTGAGAAAATACACGCTTCATTTCGTAAGGTACTAGTTAAAGATTAACATAACCAGTGGGGTTGTAGACATTTTGTAAAGCTCCAGAAGTAAATATTTGCGCAAAGTCGTGCGAAGAATTTAGTTAAACCTCTTGAAATTAAACTTACAGTAAAAAAAGGAATAGTTACAAAATGTCGGGTACTGGACTGGTAAACCTTATGGCGGCCGCCGGGTGTAGAGTAGGTTTGTGTATGTGTGTGGTAGAGGAGGGATGTGGGGGAGTGTCGATGAGGTGCTACGAGCGACACCAGCTGGCACATGTTTTGTTATCACCACTGCTTCCAAAGTCGTAAATGTGCGTGCAGTGTTCCCGCCGTAACATTTTTATTGTAGGACTTGAAGCGGTGACCCTATCACTGTATTGAACCCGTCAGTGTAGCAAAGTCGAATACTTCCATTTCAAGCAAGTCTAGTACATATACCTTTAGAAACATTGTCTGGAAAAGTTGATTTTAGCGCAGTTTGAGGGCTTCAAAAATTACTTCTAACGTGGGTCGTACACTGAAAATCAAATTCAAAAGTAGTCTGAAGTGTGTTTTGTTTTCGTAGATGAACATTGTGGACGCGTGTTTACTGGTCTCTAAAAACGTAACTCCAAACACGCTGCACGTAATTGGAGCACCAGCCAGGCAGTGGCCTTAATGACAAGACGATGTATGTTTACGCGCTAGTCTTAGTTAGATGTTCGACTTGTGTAACGGCAGCCCCTGTGATAAGTAAACTGCAGGCTGAAGGCTTGTTGTCTAAGCAGCGGTATTGTGTATTCCTCGGATCCCTAGATGTTGGACACGTATATCGCCGGGATATGTTGTCTAAAGGGGAGGGGGGATGATGTAGGGCGGTCCACGGCGCAAGGAAGGATTTGTTGGGGCTGGTCGGCGCGAGTCAAAGAACGCGCACCACTCGCTCCGCGATAACCCCAGACCCTACTGAGTTATTGGCCTGCACCCATCCTTCCCTACTCTCCTCTTCCAGCCCTCTGATTTATTCAGGCCAGTGGGCGTGGTCAACAACCCTCCCGCGCTGCCCAAGTTGTCCGTCCATTGTTGTCCACGTCTGCGTCACCGTTCTCAAATTCTTCTCTCGTCTTTCCACGAACGGCTGATTGCATCATGTACATACAGTATATATATCTATACCTGACTCTTCGAGTTGTTTTACACCGTAGTAGGCCTATCACAAAAAAAAAAAAAGTATTTTACACTCGCCATTTTAACGTGTATCCATTTCTTCAATAACTTAGCATAATTTCAGTTAAGCTGTATTACATGGTTCTATATTTAATTTTGTGTGAGATTTCTCATACATCTAATGCTAAAATATCAAAACAGTGCTGTCCTAGAAAAAATTCACACATATATTTCGCAGCAAATTCTCTTCTTGCAGGAGACTGGTTGATGGCCTCTGCCGGTATCAAACAGCCATTACTTGTACAAAAATATTGACTTTTCTGTTATTAAATTCCAAAGTGATCAAAATAAATAATGATATGTTGCGTGTTATTTCTGCTTTCCGGAATCTACAGTAAAATAACGTACTATCATCCATCGTATGACTCGATAAATTCCTCTACGCATAGTTAAATGATAGTTTCTCACATGAGCAGCGCAGAGCGACCAATAGAATCCTTCGTCTCTTGCGAGTTGCAGTACCTCGCCCCGAAAAATAGGACATGTTCTATTTCCATATCTCGTTTCATAGCCCCACTGTACGAGATATTCTCCCGTTATATTACAGTTTCAGCGGACAATCTTGCGTTAATTTTGCCTGTATGTTGCGTCATGTAAAGGTTATGCCTTAGTGAGCTTCGTTGGATGTTTGTCACTAATATGGATAAGGATTTGCAAAGGCACCTCCGTATTTGAAAACCATTTCTCTTCGAGTCTGATTCGGATTTTCGCAAGCGGAAATCGTACCGGACGATGCCGCTTGTAGGCGGGTTTCTTCGGAGATATCTAGTTTCCCCCGCTCCTTCATTCCGGCGCTGCTCCATACTCACTTCATGTCACCCCTCACCAGCGCTAAACACCTAGATGTTAATTTCTGACTAAAATCTCTTCAATCTCAGTCCGAGCCAGAACGTTTCATCTTACGATCTGTTCAGACAGTCAACACTCCGGCTTTTCGTGTTCGTCTGATACGACGCACATTTCCGGTACAGGTTTCCCGCCCATTTTCTGCTAGCTTTTTGGTGGTATCCGTAATTCTTCAGCGCTTTCTCGTGGTGTATGGGTTTGGGGATAGTTTTTACATATCTGTGAATATTCCCCAAAGAGTAATAGAACATGTTCTTAGGCGCTTATGAAAATTCACTCGCTGGAGAAGAGTAGATTATCTCAGTCACGTGACCAGGTTTTGTCGATTACCAGGATATGATGGACGCTGGAAATGCTATTCAAGGTTTTAAGATGGCGGGAATTAAAAATACGTATATGTTTTACATGATAAATATTTTGCTAAATGCTACGTACGTCCGTAGTGCAAAAACACCAGGGTAAATGGACCTGACGACTCATGTGATACATACTGTATACAAGTTAGTTTCGGAAGTATTCAGTCAACAATAAACCATATGGTAAAAGGTTTTCTTTACAACAAAGAAAAAAATATATATTTGATGTTCTTAAGTTTGTAGTATGTAATTTTGTGTCACAGCATATAATGCTTGAAAAATATACCTATATTTGGAGTATACCGTTTATATTTTAATGTAGCCTGTTCTTTGCGTACAATTGTGTATTTTACTAATTTTTTTGTTGTAGAAAAAACTGCAACTAAATTTACCAGTACGCGATTACTGCAGAACTATTTTATTAAGGCAAAACAATTATTTCTTACAATTACTGAATGCTTTTAGAAAAATTATCTTTGCAGTGGTTCGTACACATTTAAACAAATCAATTTTCTTTGTCGCGACCACGGTCGTAGAAGAATGGTAGAAGTAGTCTGGACACTTGCCTATCTACCAATGCTATAGAGTTGACCCCGTTATGACTGAAAGCGCCACTAGCAATGAAGTGTTGTTTTAACATTGCCGTATAGCGTCGTACTAGCAGTTCTCCTAGCAGCTCCGACACGAGTTTGCTCCTTGTAGTCCCATTTACGCAATATTAAAACAACCCCAGAGTACCAGTGGCGCCACTCAGTCATAACGGGGTAAATTTTCATCTCCTGTGTCCATACATGTTCCTCTATGGCCGTGGTCGGAACAATGTTTGTAATGTGAAGGAGAAAATGTTTTTAGCTGTAAGTTGGAGGGACATGTATTGTTCACTGACGGAAGTGCGTTCCCCGTGCCCCTTTCCACTGGTGAGGGTGAAGGACCGCAGAAAGAGAGAGAGAGAGAGAGAGAAAGGGAGAAAGGGAGAAAGGGAGAGATCCAGAAGGGTTCCTGAGACGAGGCGTCAGTGAAGGAGGGATTTGGCACGGCGGCAGACCGGGAGAGTACGACAGAGAGGCTTGTGACTCTATAGTCAGATGATACAGAGCTCATCACGGGACCGCGAGCCTACTCCACCGGACAACCCGGCTAGACAGTGGTGAAGCTGCCCGCTAGAAGGCCACACCCAGTAGTTTGGCAGTGATTTTGAAAGCATTAATTATTTTAAAGCAACACCATTTTCATATCGAAGAACCCCTAAATTTCTGTCGCAAATATATAATAATGTGTGCCTATTTTTTTTTGGTAGCGATAAACCTTACAGTTTTTTTAGCACCTAAAATGTCACTAATTTTGTTATGAAAATGAGCCAGAATAAAAGAAATTATATAAAATTTTGTGAACGATAAATCTTGAATTTTTTCTAAGCATTTAGTTTAGTAAGTTTAAAAATTTTTTTGCACCAATTTGAAAAAAAAATCCTGACATGGCCTTAAAACACGTTACGTTTCATCCGGCAGTCTGCATCTTATGTCTCCCTCGTTATCCTCATTCCTGTTTAGACCCGTAGGTCAATGCATGCGCATTTTTTATCTGATTTTAATTCACCGCACACGCATCGTTTGAGATTACTGAGCTGCCGAGAACAGTTTTGTAGCCAAAATTGCAGTTGTAGCAATTTTTCAAGGCTGATTGGCATTAATACTGTCAGTCTGTTAAAGTAACATCATTGTTGTTCAGGAGAGAACTTGATGTAAAACTTAATTTTGACACTGAAATAAAGCATTTTATTCTGCAACCCCCTCCCCCTTGTATTCCTCTTCCCCTCTGCCAAAGCACCTTGGTAACATGTTAGTGGAAATTACGTTTATTTATTTAATTATCTACGTTACTTTTAAGCTGGCAGTAGGGCATAATAAATAATATTCTGGATTAATTGTATTGGACTTTAAAAGACACCTGTAACTGAAGCATAATATGAAAATTAATAATAAATCGATGTTCAAGTGTGTCGGGAAGTTCGGTTTACGAGGGACGGAGTTAGGCAGTTCTATTTTCTCGTTGGCTGGATGGCATTCCCGGGGGTTGGAGGACACCCCCAAGTGTAGGTAAGTGTGATTTACGTCTGCTCGACAGCGAGGTCGTTAGAGACGACGACAAACAACTTAGTACAATGACGGGAGCTGGGAGAGGAGTCGGCCATGGCCTTTGTTAAGGAGCCATCCCAGCATTCGCCTGGAACGATTTCAGGAAACCATAGAAAACAGAAATGAGTGCTGGAGTCGGGCTTCGAACTCGGGTCCTCCTGAATGCGAGTCCAACGTATTAACGTTGCACTATCTCCCTCGGTTGGTGACGACATCGCAGTTGGGGGGGGGGAGCTTTATTGGCTTTCACCTGGCCACCTATCGTCGGTATATATAATTTAATTCCGTTAATTACTTGCAGGAGTACGTGTAGGTCTTGCATGAAACTGTTGAGTTTGAAGTAGGCTTCATTTCTGCACATCGGTGAGCGGCGTGTGACGGTACGCGAGACCGAATAAAGAAACTTCCGCGTGGAGGAATTAATAATCATCATGTGTACTTTATTAGCCAGTACGATATTAAGGGGACTGTCACAAAATACGCGGAATCAAGGAAAAATTATTTTAAAAAGTTCGTATTATGTCGTAAAAATGTGACTGGATTTGGTTGCGTGGACATACTCAATTGCGAATTAAGAGGGCGTGGTACATAATTCAACGCTAAAAGCATTAATCTATAACTGCAGGTTTCTTATAGCCAATTTGCGAAAATGGACGACTTGAAAAGAGGTGGAGCTTCAGTCAGGTGTGGGATACAATTCCTATCTCCATGGATACCGCAGCCGAACATAACCTTCATTTAGCTGTTTGGCTTCACATGTCCCGGATGAGATGTACGTCAAGAAAATCGATTATTTGGTTGTAATTTGCCGTTTTTTCAGGTAAACATTAATCTTATGTATTTGCGTATCTTAACCATGAAATTGAAACTAATGTTTTTTACCCTTGCATGCAAATCTATGAATGCGCAACATTTTTCCTTTCTTGTTATTACCAACTAACAAATCAGCATGTTTGTAAACAAGCTTTGTTTCCCACAGTACTTTTCCCCTGTGGTGACGTCAGGGGGCGTGTACTTCAAGTCGTCCATTAAAGAATAGCAATCCTAGACAATAGTTTTAGCCAACGTTCTAAACAAAATTGTTTCCAGTGTTAAGAACTTCTGAGGCACAATCTCTATCGACGGAACCTCGTACATTTAACTGCGGCGCAAGAGATCGCGCGTAACGAATTAGTAATTCTGGATAAATATTTACTCATAAAGTTGGCTAATACCATTATCTAGGATTGTCATTGAGTATTTTATCTATACTGGCTTCGAAAAAAGCGTAGCCAGAAATGTATGTTTTCAGCTTTTATTTATCTACCACGCACTCTTAAATGACTGTCAAAAGAAAACTAAAATAAGCCAATAAACATGAATAAGCAGAGTATGCTTTAGTCAACAAGATACGTCTACAACAAAAAAATTTCAAAAATAGAATCGGGTCAAATTAAACAAGGAACAAACAGATAATACATGAAATAAAAAAAATAAAAAAAGAAACCTAAGTTAACATGCCACACAACGATGAGACAAAAAAAAACAGTAGTATTCTCGACAGTCAGTATTAACGACGTTTCGGGAACTGGAATCTGTTCCCGTCATCAGGTAGACACACAGGGTTCGGGAACACGAGTAATATATCAAGTGTAACGATGCCGCTGTAGTGTAAAATATACCTTGTTCATGGTTGGTTTTGTACGTTACATTCTTCCCTGCCTCTGCCTGCGAAAGGCGTCGCGAGGATAGTTCAGTCTACAAATAACACGGCGAGCGCGATGAAAGCTCCTACGTTGGAAACTTGGTCAGGCGCTCGACGTCTAGCGCCTAGAGAAAGGCCGTACTATATATACTGCTGAGATGCATCCCTACGCCACTCCTCGATGCTACACAGAAGTGAGGAGTTGCAACCCTACAAATTGATTTTGTTATACTGTCCTAACCTGACAAAACTGTCCTCCGAATAAGAAAACAGATTTTTTTTTTTGTCATTTTAAAATCTTCTATAGGCCTACAGACTTTCTTTCCGAAGGGCGTGGAAAAATGAGGGGGGTGGGGCAGTTCTAATTTTCGATGAAGGGATTGTTAAGACAGTACAAAAAAATTTCAATTCAAGAAATAAAACACATACTAAATAACAAATTTTATTTTAAAGATTAAATACTACAATATATTGTAAATATGTTTCTTATATATATATTTTAAACATCAGTTATGTATGTCTTGGAATGTTTTATGTTATGTTGGTTATTGATGTCAGGAAAATAACACTTGTAATTTCAAAGCTGAACTAGCATTGTTATTTTCTTTTACCATGGTTATAAACAATAATTTTCTGAACAATTTTTGTAATGTTAGTTCGAATTTTCCCCGGGTGTATGGTGACAAACCACCTCGGGTTCCGGGAAGGAGGATGATACTCTCCGGAGAAATTCTTAAGGCCATGCCTGGTAGTTTTGCAGTGATTTCGAAAATAATTTTTCCAAAATGAACTAATGTCTCTATCACAAAATCGCTACATTGTTTTGTCACTAATACATCAAAGTTTCTATCTGAATTTTTCCGTTGCAATGAACACAATGGATTTTTAGATTCTTGCACCCAAAGTATCACATATTTTAGCATGAAAATGA
>PNEQ01095656.1:6265-21003 GCA_003012365.1 Medauroidea extradentata | reverse complement strand
ATTTTCAACCCATTTGGTTGAAAACTTTTTGAGTTTTTTGCACCAACGTGAAAAAACTACCGGGCATGGCCTTAAGAGGCAGTTCCAGTGTTTCAGGCACATCTATGCAACCCGCATTAATCCCATATGAATCAAGGCTGATATTATCTTCGCTATAGCAATAAGAGTACTACACTTATCAGCATTTTCTTCGCGCTTTATCAAAGACACAGACGTTCTTATTTTCGCTGAGTTCTGCAAATTTTAGTATAATAAACGGTTACATTTAAAACCTAATACCAAAAAAGTTTTCTAAAATTTACAGTCTACTATTATTTACATTTGGCTTCGGCGAACGCAGTGAAAATAAGAACGACTGTCTCTTTAATAAAACACTAAGATAATATTAATATGTGTAATACTCTCACTGCTACAGCGAAGGTAATATTAACCTTGATTTATATGGGGTTAATGCAGGTTGCTTACATGCGCCTGAAACTCTGGAACGGCCTCTTAAATATTAAGAGTCCTACGCAGTAGGCGCTGAATGCCGCGTCTTAGGTACGGAAGCAGATAGGCGATAAGAGCTAAACTGGCTCGTGCTTCAACAGCTGTGTTGCCTTTATGAGCGGAGCGCGAAAACGTCGTGCAGTGTTTCGGTCGTTGGCTTTTTACAATGGGACTTGAGGTGACCCTTTTTTTTTTTTTTTTTTTAATTTTATGAAATGTGCTTATCTATTTTCTTTACGACTTTGGCTGGTATTTTATACGTGACAGCAGTCTGAAAAAGATATATTTGGACATTTCTAGGCGTCCCAATACCATGTTTCTAAGCATGATATAAAAAATAGAGACGTATAGTTTTAAATGTGTATTATTTTCGTTGATAGATACATCGAACGCACGTTTAGTAGTGCCCTTTACAAGTACATTCTCCTAACACTCTGCAACGCAGTTTATGCGCGAGCTGTATAGTGCTCTTTAATACATATGATGTAATTTCCGCGTTTGATGCGCGGAGACAGTGAAGTTTAACTTTGCCACACTCGACGATCAGCATCGCTTCTATTCGAAGCGTGTCAAAATGGCGCGCAGAGTTTGTTTTACTACTACTCTTTTTTTCCCAAGGGACTTAAATCGGCGACCCTTCAATTTTATATGTGGAACGTTTTTAGTGAAGTCAAATGCACGCTTCCAACGTTGTTTTTTACGAATCCGCGTGGTATTTTTCCAGTTACAGCTGTGTAGAAAAAAAATTAGTTTTTAGCCAGTTTGAGGGCCCCCAAAAAATTTTTATAATAAGGATGTTGGATTTTCAAAATGACAGAAGCGTAGTTTTAACCGTGTGTTCTTTTCGTAGACAAACATATTGTGAATAAGTGTAGCTGTTTCGCGTGTAAAAGAATAGGCGCCGCACTCTACAACGCCGTTCATGCGTCAGGTGCATAAACCTCTTAAACACGGGATTTAAACTAAACAAAAATGTCTCCGGGAAGACCTACGCAGCTAGGCATGCTATTTAGTACGAGCCTCTCTTTAGGTGTTAATCTCGCAGCGACTGCGGACATAGATAGAAGCAACATTGTTTGTGCGTGGGTGCATGTTCTATCTCGCGTTGTACTGTCAAGCAGGCGTCGCGCCAGCATTTGTCCTACGTTAAGAGTGCGTGGTAGATAAATAAACGCTGAAAACATAAATTGATTTTTACGCTTTTTTCGAAGCCAATATGTATAAAATACTCAGTATCAATCCTATATAATGGTATTTGCCAACTTTATTAGTATATATTTACCCCGAATTACTCATTCGTTACGCGTGATCTCTTGCGCCGCAGTTAAATGCATGAGGTTCCGGCGTCGGAGATTGTGCCTCAGAAGTTCGTAAGACTGCAAACAATTTTGTTTAAAACGTTGGCTTAAATTATTGTCTATGATTGCTATTGTTTAATTTTCGCAAATTGGCTTCAAGAAACCTACAGTTATATATTAATGCTTTTAACGTTGAATTATGTACCCGCCCTCTTAAGGTGGCGTCTTATCCTGCGTGTTGAATTATTATTATTATTTTTTTTAGGTTCTCCCTTTTTTTTAATCTGAGAAGAAACGTGTGAAATTTAGAGAACATACTTTTTTTTTACTGATTTATGTATAAATACACGTTTAATGTTCAAATGATGTGTTTGTACTGTAGAGCAAGGTAAATAGAATTCACGATATAATAGAAAAGTAAAAAAAAAAAAAAAAAAAAAAAAAAAAAAAAAAAAAAAAAAAAAAAAAAAAAAAAAAAAAAAAAAAAAAAAAAAAAAAAAAAAAAAAAAAAAAAAAAAAAAAAAAAAAAAAAAAAAAAAAAAAAAAAAAAAAAAAAAAAAAAAAAAAAAAAAAAAAAAAAAAATATATATATATATATATAATTATTAAATTATTCAACACACATGGGATGAGAGAAACTCCATCGTAAGAGGAGTATCTAGGAAGCTGTTTTCTGTAAAATCAATGTTTGCATGTACACGCACGAATGTACGTAATTAACTGATAGTTTCTTTCCAGGAAAGGGGAATAATCTGTTACTTGAGGACGTCACTTCTTGCTCGAATCTTATCGTATGTCACTATACCGGAATCACAATGGCGCGACAGAAGCGAAGCGAAGGGCGCGATTCGAATAACATAAGACAGTCTGCTAATCAGCGTCGAGTCTTCTGTGTTTTTTGTTATTCGAATCGCGCCCTTCACGTTGAGTCCATCGTGCCAGTGTGATTCCGGCATCAGACAGGAAAAAATAGTGAAAATGACAATTTTTAAGGCGTTGGCGCTCAATCTGCTGAAGGCAGCGGCGAAAAATTCATGGTCGCGGTCACTGATAAGCAGTTATATCACCACTTGCCTCATATTCTCTACGAGCAAGGCGTTCAATTGTCATCTGTTTCCCCTTCGAGAACTCCTCTTCATCTACCGTAGTGTTAGATACGAGCGCACTAATGCTGCGACACTGTAAAGAGACGCACCGACAATTGGAACTCGAGGGGAAATCAAAATTCAAACGTGTTATAAAATAGTTCCGGTAGATGTTTAAAAGTATCCTGGTAAATATATTAACCACCGGTTGTAGGTCTACAACAACTTTGCATTGGCATTGCGCAAACTGTAACAGAAGTACGCCTTAAGGGTGTCCAAGTGTGATAACATCATAATTTCATATTTTTATGAAATATTGCTAGTTTTGTTGACGATACTCATGAGTACATTTCACTCTTACGAAACAATTTTAGCTCATAGTTTTTTCTCATAACGGAGTGTTAAAGTCAAAATTTGATTAATATTAAAACCAACTGACCTACTTCAACAAAGTAATTCACTGTGAACTTACATTCCATGAGATATGCTATAAAACATTTAAAAAACCCACAACTTAATATTTTGAATTAAAAAAAATCACAAATGCACAGAAAAAAGTTGCAAATTCAGCAATTTGTTTTTATAATACAAAAACACTTCACGGGATTTTTTTCAAATGTTTTATTACGCAGTCCTTAGTATGTTATTTCAGAGTGAATTATTTCGCGTACGTAGGTCAATTGGTTTTCTCTATTTGCATGGTAGCAAAACATGCAGATTTTGACTTTGACACACCGTTATGAGAAAACTATGCGAGATAAAATTGTTTCGTGAGAGGAAACTGTACTCACAAGATCGTCTACAAAACTAACACTATTTCATATAAATATAAAATTATGACTTTATAGTGCTTGAACACCCTTAATCTATGTGGTAACTATACCGAGTGAGGCGGCACAACAGTAACACATTGGACTCGTATTCGGGAGGAACCGGGTTCGATCACCAGCTCCGGCCATCCTGATTTCGGTTTACCATGGTTTCTCGAAATCGCTTCAGGCGAATGGTAAGATGGTTCCTTAACAAAGGCCGTGACTGACTCCTCTCCCAGTTCGTCATTGAACCAAGTTGTGTTACCATCTCTAGTGACCTTGCTGTCGACAAGACGTAAAACCCACTTACCTTACCTATGTGACAAATAATGTCAGGGATATTCCCCAACTTGTATGAGAAATTAATTTTCCCTTGTTACATTCTCACGATTATTTTACAGAATAATTAAGCTTGAAACAGAAGTATTCTATATGATCGGAAGTTATTTGAAAGCTTCTGAACCTTAACTATCATCTATAAAATAACTCTGTTAACCATATAGTACTTATTGCATTCAGATCATTCCTTAACACTTCGCTCGGCGTCCAGAACAAGTGAAGAGCATCATATATTTCTTGTCTTATTCAGTATTGTTTATTGTACTAAAAAGATCTTAACACCGAAAAGCTGTCGTCACATGATAAGAATAAATTCACAGAGTTTCTTTAGCCCGCAGTAGCAGACGTCACTCTCCAAGAGTTTCATCACTGGACTCTTGCTTACTTAAATGTCCCAGTATGAAACCTTACTTTTTATAAAAAAAAAATTAGCTGCATTTGCAAGTAGGCTACATCTTCGACATTGAGCGTTGGTGTGTGCCTAACTTTCTAACTTCGTGGTCTTTTAAACCTGATAATGACTGATTGGGCTCGTAGTGACATGCAAATATCAGGATATTATTGTTCTGTCTTTTAACCTGTGTTATCTTTTTTCTAAAACACTTTTGCGGCACTATTTTATATGTGAACATTTTCTTCGATTTTTTTTTTAAGTCAGAAACAGACGCAATTAAAATGTTTGCGATTGTTATCCCTCAACAATGTGACTCAGTTTGCGACGTGCTGTTATTTAACATAAATTATTACTAAAGTTTTGGTGCTTGGGTGGAGAAATAAATAAGACGGTATGTTCTGTTTTCCCTGGTAGTACGTCGTTACTGTCGCCTCCTGGCGAACCGTTATTCTACCTTTTTTTGTCGGTAGTGTTCTTAATGATTTTACGTCCACCAAGCTCAACAATTTTTATGTTTGTGTCACTTGTAGGCTAAGGCGTCGTCAGTTGTCTACCAAGCTAACTGCGACGTTTTTCAGAACTTTTTAAATAATACCCGTAAGCATCTCGACGCTTAAACCAGATATAACCGGCGGTATCACCCGACCTGCGGCTCGACAATGTCTCTGCTAAAAGGCGTCCCGACGTCTGAATCGACGCCCGATGGGGGCACTCTGGCCCACCGTTACCAGCGACTCGTCGACGTCTGTCCTATAACCGTTAACGAACTCTAGCTTTGCTCCTGTTTGGCACCATATCCTCACCACTTTTTCTGCAGGCTTTGGTTCAGTTCGGCCAATCAGAAGCCAGCTTACGACAGATGGCCCCGTCCCTCGAGGACAGCAACTTCCTGCCATTGCCCTATTTATTGCACAGTTATTTAATTACATTACGCTACGCACTGACAGTTACACTAAATGTTTTTCTTAATGGCTAATATTCCTAATATCCTAATTAGTTAACTAGCCTATTTAACGTTTTGATCTTGAAAATTACATGCTGGCTTTCCTCCCCTCTCGTTCGGCAGCTAGAGGGATAACATGGGCGTTGGTGGGGGCGAGAAGTCCCAGACGGTAGCATGTGCACCTGGTAGCTAATTTCTACATAGGCAAAGTATATAAATTTCTGTATTTCTCTATAACATTTGATACACTGATAAATGCTAGTTGAAAGTTATTTCATCATCATTCTTACATGATGGCGAGAAGAAAGAATGGTCGCAAGTCATTTATGATTACATCTGGAATTTAAGACAGTTGAGTAACACTTGGAGGCTATTAATTAACCTTATTAATTGCGATGGCGACCATATGGCGCGTTATAAGTTCGCAATGTAAATGTCTGCAATTGCAATGCACATTCGACTCAGAATATTAAGCTCTAGTAGACTATTCCCTCAGTTTTGAGCATTTTATCATTTACCAGTTGGAATTTGGGCTGTGGTTGGATTTGAGAAGAGAAGTAGTGAAGGGGGACGGAGGGGTACACGGCTTCTTTGCTCCCGTCCTCCGCCTCATCACATGGAAGAGGATTGCGACATTGCCAAGGATTGTGCGGGGAGAGGATGGGAAGGGACTCTAGTATGAGAGAGTGCGAGTGGTGTACAAGCGCGGCGCGTGTATTGTGTGTGTGTTTGTCGATGTCGCCGAGGTCCAAAGAAACCAAAAATGTAGACTAATGAGAGGAAGCAGGGAAAATTTTACATCTGTATGCAAGTTTGGTCCTGTGGGGTGACACGGAGGCGAGGCCGCGGTCCGGCAACCGGCCCTTGGATGGCTGTGTTTGTCCTGCAACCGTGGTAGAAAGCAGATTCGGACTGTTAGTAGACACTTGTGAGTGCGGGAGTCTCCGGTAGGTATCTAGTGTGGCCATCACCACCATGCCTCTACCCAGTTGGATACGCCACCTGGCCAATGTCTTGTAATGCCGATGGGGAGGTGATGCGAGTACAATACGAAACCTCTCCTGCTCAAGCCCGTCTCCATCTCTTCGTGGCACTAAAAAAGCCTAGTAATCGCAAGGCGGCTACCGGAGTGTGGATGAAGACCGAGTTTGTGGGAGCCCACTGGTGCACCAGAGATTCTTATGGGTTTCCAGGCTCACTTCCAGAGGTCGGCAGATTCCCCAGATTGTTGTGTACCTACAATCAGATTGCACGTCATAACTGAAGCCTTCAATGGTGGACAGATCTCGAGAAGAAGGCGATTTCCTTAAACGGGTTATTCTGGAAGCCCTGAAGTGCATGTGCTCGTGTTCGCGGGTGGTAACTCAGGAGCATGATATCTTGTAGCTGCTCTGGGAGATCAGCGTGAAAGCCCCCAGCCTCGGGCTGTGCTGATCGCGGGTTGGACTTAGAGTGGCAGTGGTTGATACTCCTGCTTAGGAGAAGGTATGGAGGGTTTCTGGGAGTGGAAGGTCCAAGATTCTCTTGGGCGGTCCTGTAAGACCTAGAAGGCTTCCAGATCTCCTATAGGAACGACTGTGATCGCTCTTTAACATGCGGGAAGACTGAAATTTTTCGGTGCTCTGCAGAGAAGGAACGTTGTTCGACTCTTGACAGGACTCGCCACGATGCGGTTTCTTAGAGGTTGAATAGGCCTCGACCTCGTCAAGGTGGTCCTTGGGGACCGAATAAATATAGCTTTTTGTGGGTGCAACGCAAAATTCGCACCTGCGTTGCGTCTGCTTGCGCTGCAATGGAACTAAATCCTCGCACACATGTAATAGAAGACCCATTTTACCTGCTCTGCAATTGCGCTACGCTGCGTCGGTGCAAATAGCAGGCAGCGATATTTAATTTAACTACGCTCAAACATCGTAATTGGAAAGAGCGTTATCTCTTTGTGGCGAGGGTATTCATCTACTCTCGCTGACTATAAGCTTGTTCCTCTTGACATACAAGTCATATTTGCCAGCTCTCTGTCGAAGATATCCGCAGGTCGATTACGGATCTGTTTTGGCCGCGTCATAACACGAACGTGACTTGGGTAAGACGTCAGACAGTAAAACGCGACCACCGATATATTATGACGCGCCAAGGTTAAGACGACAGCGTCTTAACAGAGTCTCAGCTAAGGCATCCAAAAACGTGTGCTTCAGTTAAGGTGTTACATCATAACTGACAATAAACGGAACATAGGTTCACTAAACGTAGTCATTTCACAACTTATTAAAGTAATTTTGTGTATAAACTTACGTGAAAACACTAGAATAGATAACATAGGAGGATTGAGTGGCCTCACATTTGTCCTAACCACTGAGATGTTAGGATAGGTTATAATCACTTTGCTACAGTGTATAAACAGCAAATTTTCTAGGAAGTTATGGTATTATTTCCTAAGTTGAAAGGGAATTTTTTATTTCCTTTACATTAAATATATTAACCACTTTAATTGATAAAACATTTTAAAAATACTGTCGCTACAGTTAGTTCGCTATATACGAGTGGTTCCGTGCAGAACTGTTACGTAAGAAATGTCGGATCGAATCAATGTGCAGAAATTTAGCAAAAATTTTATCATTTTTAATAAGGATCTGTGTAATATCTAGTAAGATAACAATTTCTTTAATCCCAAAAACAGTCACATTAACTTTTTTTGCCGCACATTTGTCACATACATTTACTGTCCACTCAAGCGTGCGGTCAGTATGCGGCAGTGTTGTGTACAATTATATCCTCTTCAGAAATCCCTGCAGTTTTTGAATATTATAGGTAGGCCTACACATTTGAATACCAGTGCAGTATATACAAACAAGTGAGTAAGTATTATTGTGACCACAGTTAGAAAAATTAATCACTTTTAATAACATCAAAACAGTATAATAATGCCATTGCTTTTTAAACTTAATTATTAAAATTTTAAACTCACTCCTCCATCCAACAACTTGCAGAAAAAAATTATAGATACGAGCTCGCCACCACTGACTTTTTCAAAAAGATTCGCTCATACAATGAACACTATATTTAAGTTACCGATGTATATTTCAGTGAAGTAAAATATGAACATATGTAATTGTTGCTACATTTGGTTGATCTCAGTTCGGCTACGTACCTCGTGGGCATGTTGACATTATATAGAAAACGGTATGTAAAGCATAATTTTAAGAGCTTCAGCATATTAGTACACTAATTTCTTACATTAAAATGTAAATGCACAAAATATGCAGGAGATTCCGGAATTTTGCTCGAACTCTATTTTATGCCACCCATCACAAATGTACAAGTGAATTGCCTTTCTGAGAAACGGTACACTGCGCAATAAAATATATTCTTATTATTATATCCACACTCACACAAATTTAGGCTAAATCGTCTTTCATATAAGGGAAGAAAATTACATTCACACAGAAGGAAAAATTCCTTATTTAAAATATACCTTCATTCGCATTTTAGAAATCTTTATTATTGTTATTGTACACAGAATACGAAATATGAATAATAGTGTTAAAATTTTCGGCTGCAGTAGCACTCGAACTACAAAACTTCAAGTTAGCAGGCCAAACCGTTAACCACGCGGCTATCGACACCATACTGTCAGAGAATTTTCAATCTATGTTAAACTATTGTCCACAAGGAAAAACTAAATCTGTGTACGTCTTGCGGCATTTTTTCAACATATTCGTGCAATGTGACAGTACGTTGAGGTTTTTTTATTTTATGTAATGATACGTCAATTATCCATACAAGTAAGGGAATATTCCTGTTTATTAATAAGGTTAAGATACCTTTCTTTTTAAGAACGTAGTATTTAGTTTCTATCATAACACGAGCAAACGTTACTATTTATAAACCAATTTAACGATCTGAAGCATTGAAATTTGTTAGTTAGCAAAAAGAAAATATAACAACTCTTGTAGTCGACACGAGTTTCTAAGCGTCAGGCGTACCAACTTCATATTATTTTGCGCAAAAGTTAAGACGCCTTACGCACGGCGAGGAGCTTATGACGAGGATAAACGCAATCGATTTTTTCGTTCAGCGTCATACGGTGCAAGTCTTGCCTGTGACGCGTTATAGTTATGACGCCTTATACGAAAAGATCCATAATCGACCTGCCGGTAAACATATATGCAGCGTTTCCAATGTGTGCGTAATTACACAAAATGTGTGTAATTCTGGCAGGTATGTGTAATTTTTGTCTAGTAATGCCTTTCTGTAATTTTTGTATTTTAGAAGTCCCCTAATTTAAGAATATTTCTGTCAAGAGTTTCAGTTTATCTCAAAATCCAAATATTTAGTTCTTTCTCTCGTAGCTTTAACTGTGAAATAATTATGATGTATTTGTATATACTTAAAGTGACATTTTTAACATTCATTAAATTACAGTATTTGATGTTCAGGATTGCTATTTTGATTATGCAATTTTTGTATAAATTGAACAACATAAATTGATTTAAAAATAGTTCTCATCTCGGGAAGGCATTTTTATTTGACGACTAATTACGTATATTTGTGGTGGTGAAGGTGTGTGTGTTTTGGTGTAATTTTGCTTCAGCGTGTGTGCAATTCTAATGGACAATTATGGAAACACTGCATATATGCAAATTTATTTCGTGCATCTCTCGTAATGGATCCGAGCATGGGCACACCCAGGGGGGTGACACTAGAATCAAGTGCGTGCCCCCCCCCCCCAAAAAAAAAAGTGGTGACATTTTTAAATTTTATATTAATTGTTATTATGTTTACTTATAGTAAGTTACAGTACATGAGTGTTTTCACATGTTTCCGAACCGATGTAAATGTAAGAGAGTTTTTCGAGATCCACCTGCCTGACATCTGCATAATTTGTATTTTATTAGGGCTTGTGCCCTCCCCAAGCCAGAATCCTGGATGCGCCCATGGATCCGAGCTTCGTCGCGTGTCGCTCAACGGCGCAGCATCTCGCATGGAAGATTGCTGCGTGCGTCGGCAAACAATCGGGAGAGACTCCCCCCTCCCCTCAAAGAGATGCTGCAAAGCGTGCGGACGCCGGGTGGCAGGTGGCTCGATGCGCAGCTGTCTCCCGCGGCTGCTATTGTTTCCCGCCGGTGGCTGACCTCGGTACGGCTGATCCTCGGCCAAGGGAACATGCGAGGGAGGCGGGTCATCCAGACAAGTCGTGAGTCAGCGCGTCTCGAGCGGGAAATTAACGCGCTTTTATAACCGTACCTCCCCCTCTTTCAAGATTCGCGCTTCGGCACTGGCAGGGAGCATATGTCCTAACACTCATGTTAAAACAACGAGCACCTGACTTTCGCTGAAGACGCCCAAAGTTGGCTAATCTATGGCTACAGTTCACCTCTACCTATTACGTCAGAACACGAAATTCAGCCCAATTTATATTATTTAGTCATTATGTGTTCATAATATTATTTTTGTTATTACATATAACTTTTCTACAAACTGAATAAAAGCATACTAATGAGTTGCATCTGTACATCTGCTTTTATTTCATTGTAACGTTTATTCCTCGTTGCAGCACTTATCCGAAGCAGTAACACCAACTATTCAAAGCAGAATTTTTATGGTTCGACATTGGCAGAGTTGCACTGGTCAAACAAATAAGCTTTGGGGGTCTTATTCTGCAATATCGTATATGCTCGTTGCTAGTGCTCGATACAGCCACCCAGTACCGGTTAACGAAACAGGTCACTTGTTCTAAAATCCATTTCGCAGAAAAGTAATTTGGCCTAAATTTGTTTAGTGGTTGTACAACCACTAACTTGACCTAAAATTGATTTGGCTTAAACTACCCTTGTCCTAACCTGAGCTCGGCTTAGAACCGCTTGCCCTAAAAAAAGTTATTCGGCTTCAAGTCACATGGCAAAAAACCATCTCGTATAAACGTAACTAAGTATAAAGGTTAGATTTTGCCAGGTAAGTTTAGTTAGCTTAGGTTTCATTGATTTTAGGTAAGATTAAAGATAGTTTGGTTGGATTAGGTTGAGTTAAATAAGATAAAATAAATTTTGATTAGGCATGGTTGTTATGTAATGTTAGGTTAGATAAAGTTAGGTAAATTTGGATTATGGTCGGTTAAGTTTAGTTAAATTAGTTTTGGTTATGTTAGGCTTGGTTGGGTTGTGCTAAGTTGGGTTGGACTTGGTTGGGTCAGATTTAATTGGGTTAGGTTTGATTGGGTAATGTTTGGTTGGTTTTTATTGGGTTATAAAATGAGTGGGCGGGGGAAAACCCGCAGATCAGCGGCATCGTCCGGCACGATTCCCACATGGGAAAATCCGGGGACCGTCACTGCCAGGAATCGAACCTGGATCGCCTTGATGGGAGGCGAATGGTCTGACCGTTCGGCCACCGCCACCCCGTTACATTAGATGACTTGTCATTTAACTTAAGACTTATGTTGCTTAACATATGTAAATACATCGCTGTATACGTCATAGGCTAACGTACATTTCGAACACAGCTACTATCAATATTTTGCCGTCCCATAGTTTTGGTGTATACCTATATTTATCGAATAAATTTGTTATAGGCCGTTCAGGATAAACTGAGCACTGTTTACAATTTTCTTTGAGCCATTGTGCCACCATTTTACTATTTCAAATACAAGAACTTGCATGTAACTGAAGACTAATGTAAACATTTCATGACTCTCAGAACTTTACTTCTGTAGCCCCAATAAATACGTATTTTTTATTATAAGTGCTAGGAAGTGCTCACTTTAAAGTGAACCGCCTATAAGCAGTGTTACTAACTATAACTCGCTGTACTGATGTATGAAAGAAACATGCATTTACGTACCTGTATCTATTCACTTCCCATTCTACGATTTATGTTATCTACTTGGCTCGTATGGAATGTTCACGTGACATAAAGTAATGTACTCTCTTGCAGCGGCTATGAGCGAATGCAGCATATTCATATGAAGAGACGTAGTAGAGAAGAATAGGCGATTCAAAGCCATTTAAAGTCATTCCTTCACTCGAGAAAGCGGCATGTAATCCCAGACGCTCGAATTATGTAGGGATGTTACGCACTTGCATCGAACAAAACGACGAGTGACCTTAAACACATTAGGAGGCTTATGCACCTCATGCATGAAAGGTGTTGTAGCGTTCTATGTTTATTATTTTCTACGCGAAACAGCTAAACTTACGTTTATCTACGAAAAGAAAACACGGTTAATACTAGACTTCTATTATTTTAAAAATGCAACACGCTTATTCGAAACATGATTTTGGGGCTCCTCTAAATTGTTTAATACCTATTTTTCAAAGACAGCTGCAATTGGAAAAATACGACCCGGATTCGTAAAATACAACGTTGGAAGCATGCGTTGGACTTTACTACAAACTTTCCACAAATAAACTTACAGGGTCGCCGTTTTAAGTCCCATAGGAAAATGGGTAGTGCGAAAACACTGCACGCCAGTTTGGCGCCCTGCGAATTGTAGAGAAGCGATGCTGTTACCGACGAGAGTGGAAAGCTGAACCTTATCGCGTCACTGTCTCTGTGGATTAAGGCCTTGTTACAGAGTTTTGCAGTGATTTCGAAAATATTTTTTTATTGCTACTTAATACTCATATCAAAATTTCGCTGCACAGTTTTGACACTTATATGTTATATTTGTAGCTGAATTTTTTTTTATAGAATTATACTGAACGGTTTTTTAGATTTCATTACCCAAAGTACCACGTTTTTCGTCGTGAAAATAAGCAAAAATGAAGGAAATTTTTTTTTGCTGGCGAACGGTACATTATTTTAAAAAACGCGTCCACAGTATTGTGCATCGTGTGATTGCACATTGACTCAAATTTTTTCAAAACTTTTGGTTAAAAAATATTTGAGTTATTGGCACCAGTCTGAAAAAAACTCGGGAACAAGCCCTTAACAGGTGGAAAAGTACATCTGGAGCATAGCCCTGTTTCCACTTTTTTTTCCCGCGATTGTTATTTTTTAAGCTTATGAGATCTTGGTAGATAAATAAACGCTGAAAACATCAATTGATTTCTACGCTTTTTTTCGAAGCTAGAACTGACAAAATACTCAAGGACAATCCTAATGGTACTTGCCAACTTTATGAGTAAATATTTGTCAAGAATTACTAACTCGTTACGCGTGATCCCTTGCGCCGTAGTTAAATGCACGAGGTTCCTGCGCCAGAGATTGTGCCTCAGAAGTTCGTTAACACTGGAAAAAATTTTGTTTAAAACGTCAGCTAATACTATTGTCTAGGATTGCTATTGTTTAATTTTTGCAAATTGGCTTCAAGAAAACTACAGTTATATATTAATGCTTTTAGCGTTGTGTTATGTACCACGTCCTCTTTAACGAGAACATGTATCAAAATTCGGTTTGGCAGTTTCGTTTGAAAAAAATTTCGCCACGTTGGCTATTTTTTTTAAAGACAATAAATTCTATTGTTAATTATGTAACTAACGCAATTTTTGTTTATCGACTTTTTAGACAAAATCGTATAATTCCTTGAGTTGGAAAAATTGTCTATCTCGGCAAAAATTATTTAAAAAAAAAATGCTAAACCGATTTATGACACCTGCTTTCGTTGAAGCTTAAAATAATAATAATAACAATAATAATAATCGCGAAATAAGTAGAAACGGGGGTCATGACCTTCATAGGCCTCCGTACTTCTGCCTCAAATGCCTTGCAGCGAGTTACTACTATTATTTTTTGTATATCTACGAAAAGAACACATACTTCAAACTATGTCGCTGTAGTTTTAAAACTTAGGCGCGTTTATCAGAAACATCGTTTTCGGGCCTCTCAAAAAGGCCAAAAATGACTTTTCCAGACTACCGTATATGGAAAAATAACAACCGGATTCTAAAAACACAACTATAGGAATAAGTGTTAGACTTTGAACTACGCTGCCCATAAAAATAATACGATTACCGCTTAGAGTCCTATAGTAAAAAGGATACTAGTAAAGCACTGCACCCAGCTGAGTGGCTTGCGCGGAGAGGCGATAATGCATTACATACGTCGGTTAGTGGCAACCTTACCGCTCCTGTCTCACACACAAATGCAGCGTATCTAGGGAGGCTTCTTAAGGAGGAAGTAGTGTCGCCCATGTTTAAGTGACATAATGAAAATTTAACTTTATTACACCATAAAATATTTACTGATATAGGCCATTCGGAATAAAGTGAGCACTAAAGATTTAACCTTTGAAAAAAATCACTAGCCGTTACTGCATATAAGCCAACATTAACAACAGTTACATTTTTGTTTGTATGGTTGGTAGCGAATAACTGCATGTAGTCCCGTGTATTTTCTTATTTGAATACAGCATTAGTGAAACAACATCAATTGCAAACGACC
>PNEQ01095655.1:22971-35338 GCA_003012365.1 Medauroidea extradentata | reverse complement strand
TGAGCAGCGCATGGTACATATTCTGCTAATGGGTTGTGGTTTTTAATTCGAGCTTGCAGCCCTGAATAGGAACCTGACATGTTTGCTGCGTTATCATAGCTTTGGCCCCTGCAAAACTTTATGTCCAATTCAAAATCTGAAAGACATTTCATTACTGCTTCTGCTAAACATTTAGACGAGTGCAAAATTTCAGGTAAAAGGGTAAGCAGACGTTCTTTTGGAACTGCCTCTGCCAAACAGACATAACGTAGAACTACTGCCAGCTGGTCAGTGTGAGAACAATCAGGAGTCGAGTCAACAATGAGGGCATAGTACCGAGCACTTTTGACTTCTTCAAGGAATTTCTGACGTACACACTCTGTCATAATTTGGATAAATTCGTTACAAGTTGCAGCAGATAACTATGATACATGTCCTGGACCTTTATTTCCGTATTTCGCAATATGTTGCGCAAGAAATGGGCCATATTCACTAATTAACTCAAGACAACCTAGAAACAGGCCATTAGAGGTAGACCCGATACACTCATTATCCCCCTGGAAAGGTAAACCTCTAACTGAAAGAAATTTTACAAAAGACACTACTCTTGTTAAGACATTTCGCCAGTATTGAACCTCTTCTTGACACTGTGTCGTTAAGAAGGTATTAACACTCGCCGTCATTGTCTTTTGCCTAGTTACGTATGTGAGAATGTTACGTCTATGATCACACGACTGTTCATGTTGTTTCATTAATTCATTACTGTGCTTCCAATCATTGAACCCAGTGGAAAAATTAGTTTTCTTGTTCCTTGGTAGAAACAAGGAGCATGGAACACAAAAAACATTCCCTGTTTTACGAGAGAACAACAGCCAGTCTCTTACGAAATTATCACTGTTAGGCAGCGTAGCGTACCTTTGAACATATTAACCGATAGAGTACGTTTGCAGTCATTATAAACACGCTCAGACCCACTCCACTTTGGAGGATTTTTAAGCACATTTTCAATTTGAAAAGGAATATCCAGATTCCATGTTGCAGAGTCTTCTAATAAAAAAGTGTTGGCTGGCACATCAGAAATATTACACTTTTTTTGAACTGATTTTCCTCCTTCAAACATGTTTTCGTCTTGCCGCACCACATTTTCTAAATTTAAACTAGCCGGTACCTCTTCTTCATTACTCAAATAAACATTGTTGGGTTGTTGTCCGTCTTCAGATGACGATGTTGCAGGAGTCTGGTTCTCATTACAACTTGAAGTAGAGGCCGTAGAAGCTGGTGTAAAAAATGATTTTATTTTGGGCACATTCTTTAATGCTTCTTGTTCATCGTTCTGTTTTTTCGCAGCACGCTTACGAAACTCCGCACCACTTAACTTCTTACTCATAATGGTAAAACCCACTATAAATAATATAAGTTGAACGCAACCAATATTAACAAAAATCCCTATAAACACAAGTGTTTATGAAACTTGTGACACAAACACAAAACATTGATACGTTACTCCCCGCGCTACCGCAGCAAACTGCGCTGCGCGCGATCGTACGGACGAAATAACTAACGATATTGCTAATAGTTTCAAATTTCCCTCTAGATTTCGCAGCAGGCCACTGTCAGATGTGGAAAGTGGAAATGAACGTGAGCGAAGATGCAAGCATAACTGGTGGACGAGATAATAGCAGATTTTTCATTCTCTTTTTTCTCTTTAATATTTTTTCTATGCAGTAGTGTAGTGGGTACGGGAACTGGGAAGATAGGGCGGGATTAGAATGAGAGTGCAAGAAATACATAAAAAGGGTGAAATTTATTAAGCAATTTTTCTTTAATTGTTCTTGTGGGTTGCGCCCCTTCCAGATTGCCGCCCTGGGCAATTGCCCAGTCTGCCCAGTTATAACACGGGGCCTGTACACACATATACACATATATACATATATGTACATATATACATACATATATACGTATATACACACATATACACATATATACAGATATGTACATATATACATATATACACATATGATGTACATATATATTTATATACATATATGTATACATACACATCTGGACACTTTACAAGAGGTTGGCCACTAAAGCTTTGGAACTCTTCATTACTGGCCAGGAGCACTGTGTCTGGAAGGCAGCGAAATTGTTGGCCAAAGGCGATGTAGGACGAACCTACAACCACTAGTTGTCTAGTCCTGCTGGCAGAATATAACATGAATTTTGCACATCCCCTTCCATGTATTATGTGTCTCACGTGTACAAGCGCAGGCTATCTACTGAGCCACCTTACTGTAAAGAGAATGTTGGTAATTTTACTCATCAGATGTGTGAGAATATTCCCCAACCTTGTGCGGGAAACCAGGTTTCCGAGCATGTGCGGGAATTTCCACACGGTAGTATATTCGCCACACAAACTAGTCGGAAATTTCGCTTGCGCGTTATGTAAAATTGCCGTAGAGTTCCTGCGCCTGAAGTAGGGACAGGAAAATTTCACGAATTCGATTACTTACAGGCTAGAATCCGTCATTATATTCATACTCAAGCCCCGAACACTTGTCCACTCTGCTACTCAGTGGAATAGCAGACAATTAACGAATTGAGTATGCATAGTACAATGGATTCTAGCCTGTAGGTCATTGAATTCGCGAAATTTTCCTGTCCTTACCTATATGGAATGAAAAATTATCACACCACTTGTGTAAATTTACTTTGCGTGGAGTAATTTTTCTGACAAATAGAGGTAAATAGCTCCTATCGCATGTAGAGTCAATTTACCTCGATTTTTTTTTACAGTGAAGAGACTTGAAGGAGTGCCAAAATATACAAAGTAGAGTAGGCGTACAATCGGTTTGAAAAGCAGTGGCTGGCTGAGGTGATAAGATGCCATGTCGTAGGCGATTAAGTGGTATCGTGGTATCAGGTTTTGACCACGTCCGCTGGAAGAAGGGTGCAATTCTCGCAAGTCCCTGCAGAAATCCGGTTAGGTTTGATGGCGGGGAGAGAGAGGGAGATAAATGTGCGCAGGCTCGGTGAAGTGTACTGGTCGTGGAACTCCCGCTGTGTTCGGAGCTGTGATATGTGAGGCCGTTCTGAGGGTTAACGGGGCGGGAGAAAGGGTGTCTTATAAACCGGAGATTTGCGCGCCAAATAAAAATACGAATGTAAATAGACGGCGCAGAGCTGTGTCCGCTCAAAGAAGGGGGAGTTTCGGCCGAGATACGAACAACTCTCCCCCCCCCCCCTCTTTTCCCATCGTTTAAGCCGGATTCACAACCACGCTTAAGGCCACGTTATTCAATTAATTCCCAACAATTGCAAGTAATTATAATATCTTTAAACCAAACGATTTGAAAAAAAAAAAAATGAGACTGTGTGCATTCATACGACACACAATTTTGCCAGAGAGTTTTTAAAAATAAATGTACCGTTTGCAAGTATGAAATTATTTCGCTTCATTTTGGCTTATTTTGACAACAAAATATGTTTCATTTAATGGACAAAAATCTAAAAATCCGTTTGGTGTATTATAACAGAAAAATTCAGATACAAACGCAAGTGTGAAAACATTTAAGAACGAACTATTGATATACGTATTGATTTGCGTTAAACGAAAAGTTTTGAAACCACTGCATAGCTAAAGAACTATGCCTTATGGTCATGCACTCTAGTTTCTACTCTTTTTGTGATTAATTTTTCATACCTGAACTAGAGCACATGTAAAAAAATCTGTTTATTTAATTGTCTTCTCCATTTTGGCTGATTTGTTTTTTCAAGGTACTAAATACTATGGTTATACCTATAATTATACAACTAATAAAATTCTAGTTACTTGCATTTTAGTAGAAACCGTATAATATATTGCTTAGAAAAAAATTAGCTATCACGGCAAAAATGATTTTAAACAAAACTGCCAGATGGATTTTTGATATTTCTTCTCGTTTAAGTTTTAAAAAATAACTATCACAAAACAGTAGAGATTGAATAGAACGGTCATTAACGTACGTACGTGTGGTTTTTGGATTGGATTCAAGACATCCCAGAAAAAAAATATGTATGTGCAAAATTGGTGCTTGTTGGTTGAAAATGTCGGCTGTAAATGATGGTACCTTGACAGTTTTGGAAAGAAACCTTACCTTTTTCCTTACTTCCTTACAGCTACTTTTAAGTTAGATTCGCAACCACCACTTAGCTTCGTACGTAAGAAGTTGCAAGTTAACCAACTCAAGCATGTAGGTACGTAATCACGCTGCGTGGTGTTGTAAATGTTTGCATGCTCACTCAGTGTTTATACTTTTACACGTACTGACGTACGCCAAGTGCAGGTTGACTCCAGCACTAGCCTTCACTCTCAACTACTCGAACACTGTAGCGGGACTGCGAAATAGCTCGTCACACGTGTTATGTTATAACTCACAAAAATACTTGACTTTTGTCCCACCTCTCACATATTTAATTGGGCGGTGTTATGAATAAACAGCCCACGTGCCAATTGTAAGTTTCGTATAAAATAATTTTCTACTTTGAAACGGCCTTACAAAAAGTATTTTGATAATATATCTTTTTGTTAAAAGAGTTAACTTTATAAGATTAAAATACCTTTCGTAAGACTGTTTCAAACCTGAACATCTTATAGCATGTTTTACTGATAGCTAAAAATTTGTACTTGGTGTGATTATGCATAACACGGTCCAACTATGACATGTTGTTTTCTCACACAACGTGAATTTTGCAAAAATGTATAAACCATTTTGTTTCTCTGTATATTTAATTGGCTTTGCAAGAAATGAAGGTGAGACAAATACAGGGATGTATGCAAACAGTCATGTATCCTGCGACATACTATAGCTACATCAAAAGAAAGGTAGATTTAAAAGAAGGCATATAATTAAGTTGTTACTATTACCCCACATTTTTTTCCTCCACTGCGTCTTTGGAAGAGGCTTTCACAGACCGTTCTTGCGTGCGATTATATAGGTATATATTATAAATATGTGTATATAAACACTCACATACATATATAAACACACGTCCCTATATTCACATACATAGACACCCACCCACACACACACAGACACACTGTGGTATATACATCTTACTTTTTTAATGCTGCATCGTGCGTTTCGTTCTAATTTAAAACTTCCTCAGTTTTCCAAACCGCCGTGATTCTGAAAACTTCTAAATTCCACCAAATGACACGAAAATATGCAGTTGAATATGAAAGGGAACGCGGCGGCCGAGTGGTCAGACCACGAGCTCTCCAGGAAGGTGCTCGATACCCGGAAGAGCTGCTACCGGATTTTTCGCAAGTGGGGAACGTGGCGTACATTGCGACATATTTTCTCGGGGCACCCCAGTTTCTTGCGCAGCTTTGTATTCCACCGCTGCTACATCTGTAGGACTTCATTTCATGTCATCATTCACTCACATCTGATACTCCTGACTGACGATAGACTGTACTCCGTCTCGTTATGTTATGCCTGAAACGGTGCAAGAAGAATCCTTGTAATGACTCTTGGTTCCCTCTGCCTCACCGCAATGTATATTACGGAGAATAAGAAATCTATTTGCATGATTATTTATTACGTTTGTTTAACTTTTTTATCTCATAAATGGTTGTGTTTCACATTTATAAAAATAAATGATACATTTTCAAATTTCATTTTGCAGACAGAATGATGTAATGAGGAAGCAAATTTAATCCTTATTAAAATTTATTATTTCGTTAACGCAAGTACCCACAACAGCTGATATACTTACTGCCTCCCATACCAGAGTTTCAGACACATGTATGCAACCTGCATTAACCCTTTTTAAATCAAGGTAATCTCACCTCCGTTTTATAAATAAGAGAATTACATAAATGAAAATTATTTTTTTGTTTATTTAATGATATATTCGTTCTTATTTGAGCTGCATCCTCCGAAGTCAGGAGTAAGGATGGTTGACTACAAACATTGCAAAACGTTTTTGTGTCGCGTTCATAGTGTGACCGTTTCTTATACTTGATTTTACAGAACGTAGCTCAAATATGAACGGCTGTTATCTTTAACAAATTGCTAATATACACTCTAAAAATAGTTCGTAAATTTGCCACACGTGCGTATATTAGTAGGTATGGTATAATTATTTACCAGACATCCATGGTGGCACTCCTAGTGTTTTAATAAAACAGTCATGTGTATACTGAAGCTACCAGTTTTGTATTGTAACAACTGTAAGGCTGGAACTCATAGTCGCATAGTTGTTTGTCATATAAGTAGTACTCCGTGAAATTAACGCTTAATCTCTAAGCAATACTTATTTCTGAAACGAGTTCTTAAACAACGTCTTCACGAAGTTAAACTTAAAGAAACAATACATGTATAGGCCAAGTTGTACTTGATGAAGTAACCAAATAAGAATCGCTACATTATCAGTACCAACATGACACAACTGAACTTGTATTTGAATTACAGCAGTTCTCTAGAGTAATTGAATATTTCGTTACATTTGATTGTCAATACCATTTGAAAGAATTTTTCTTTTACTTTAATTCGTGTTCAAAATTAAATGACAATACTAAGGTAAATAAACCTGTTAGTTAATGTGTTAACATATTTTTGGTATCTATGCAGTTTGCAAATTGTGAAATAAGAAATTACATTCATGACTCGACTCGATGAAAAATTCGTTTTGCATGAACGCGTGCTGCATACTTGTTGATCAGAACATTTTACAGTTAATATAATGCTGGTTTTTTTACAAGTTGGTCTTAACATTGCGTCTGTTACTGACTTAGAATGAAATGCTATTACACTATACATCCTGAACATGTTCTTGACCGCATCTCATATTGCGCTTGAAATACGGTTTATAAACGGCCTGCTGGACGTGTTTTACCTACCAACTGATGCCATAACCAATCACAGAACAGATTTTGAACATATTTGAGGTTCTCGAGTATGATGAGATAAAGTGAACGACCTTGTGAACAAAAATTGAATGTTGTGATCACAAAATTAGTTTTCTGTCAGCTTCAAACCTGTCCTGTTACCACTTGACGAAAAATTATTTAGGTTATAGGCGACCCTAAATTTAGTTCACTTCATACTATTATTCTTGTTTTTGTAAAGAGGTCCTAACAAAAACTGATGTTACTGTGTAGAAATTAACTGGGTGTAATGTTCGTAGACCTAGATAGGCCTAGGCCTAGGTGGATTTTAAACATTTTCAATCTGCAATGTAGGTAAAATGTATGTAACGAAATGTTGAGTTCATACTGAAACGGAAATTACAAATAAAACATAATTCCCAGGGATATGAATACCATACAAAATTCTATAAGGAACAAAAACACGAAGAAAGAGTTTGAAAAAAGGTTAAGAAATTAGGTTATGTTTTCGTAACTGAGTCTGTTGAATTTTTATTTTTCCGTTTTGTTCCATGTCCGTTTTATGTCTAACTTTTTAAATGCCCCTTTTCGTTAAATAGGTGGAATGAAATATCAATGTGAAGGAAGGAGTCCCTTACATAACCTGTTTCTTACTTAAAAATAATTTACTTAAGTCACCCAGGGAGCAGACTTGCTAAAGTACTACTTATATGCTTGGATAAGCAATTCTTATTTTATCGTAAATACCTGTGAAAATAGTAGCACTTATTTTGTGACTGTGAATACACATTAAGCAGTACTTATTTGAAGTAATACTTCATGAAGCATTACTTGACGCGGTCACAAAAAGCAATACATATTTCTAGCACTATGATTTGAAAACGGTACACAAGCACGGACATAATTAGCACTTATTTCAAGTGTCACTTATATCACCGCTATGAATTCCAACCTAAAAGTTTGCATATTCACAAGACGGAAGTATGGTAACTGTCCATACTGCGTTCATGTTAATTTCTTCCTAAACGTTTTAGGAAGCTTATTACACAGTAAATTTTGATATGCGTAATACTTTTAATTGCTATAATATTAGTAAAATTAGCGTTGGTTTAAATATGGTTGATTAGGGTTTCATAGGTCTGCCTGAAACACTGTAATGGCCTCTTAATGCTTGTGGTTTCTCTGATTCTAAAGAAATGAAAAAAAAAAAGAGAAGTTATTAAAAAACCAGGCAATACAGTCGCATAGTTTGCACAAATTCACGATCCACAAGTTTAGGTACGTTTTGATTACGTTTAAAATAATTGGGATTTTATCAGTGCTCTTTCGATATGATCAAATTTGCTAATAGTTTCAGAATAAAACTAAACATACAAAATAAGGTTTTCATGATAAATGAAGGTTTATCATACAAGGTATTTTAAAAAGACTTTTGCCTACAATTTAGCAGAGTAGTTATTGGCAAAACGACGAGTACTTTAATACCAAAATTTAATTTTATCCAAGCAGACCGTCTTCATTTCGAATATACACGTAGCATCATAATTTTTAGGTCATCCAGCATGCGCAAGCATTGACGTTTGCGCTTACTCACGGTTACAGAAATTGTCCACCAGAAACGTTTTACTCTGACAGTAAATAAGCTCTGAAACTGGCATAACCTCTATGTTGAACTTTTTACTTCCTATTGTTCTCTTATTGTTAAATAAAAAATCTGTTGATTTTATGAAACGTGTCATAATAGTGTGTATGATGTCAAAAAACATTGAAACTAAACGTTAATTACAATATTATTGCACTAACTACAAAACTTTAAATCGGTCTGTGTCAATCTATGCTATAATTTAACTATGTATTTACAAGCAAATAAACGGGAAATTCAAAGCGAATTTACTATGGATCAAGACGAAAAACGAGGTGTACCCTAAGTTATCCTATACACAAACATATTTTTGCTTATGTATAGCAAAAATGAACTACATCTTTGAAATATTAACTTCAAAGTGCAAAGACGCCATTGTAATAAGTATAAATTCATAAAACACGTTCCCGGCGCTTAAAAACTGTAATATTTGGTTAATTAATAAATAAAATATTTTATATACATTGCTCATAACTCATGTATAAACTTTACACCACATTCCTAGAATTGATATTGATTCTTTACACTGTCCAATATTTACATAACACTAAGTCTCAATTTTAGGTACAATTCACCTCTCAAACAAAGCTTGCGAAAATTAGCTTTGAATTATTTATTTATATCTTGACAAGGGGAACAAAATTTAAGAATGCTTATTTTCACTAGAAATAAAATGATGTCACGTGGAATACATTTAAAGTAAAATTAAATTTTTATTTTAAAAAACTACGTGCTTATAGCTTTACAATAAGCCCAGTAAAGAACCAATTCAAAACATATATTTAATAAGTATGTAAGTTCATGACTTGATTTTTTCAATACAAGTAAAACAAAAAGTGAAAAAAAAATTACTATATATTTCACATGGCCTCAGCTCAGTTTACCATTTTTCGTACATTTTATCACAAACGCAAGTGTTCATTAAATTGAAACTGGTTTAGTTGTGATTTAATACAATTATATTTAAGTGTAAAATTTTTTTGTTGTTACAATGTACATATATAATAAGATTGTAGGATAGAAATATAACACAACAGAGATGCATTTCGAAACAGCACGAAATAATAATAGAGAAGCCTATATAGTTACTTATTAAAGAAATCTTGTGTTTATTACTTAAATTGGGAAGTATATCTAAGCTACGTATACACATACTGGAATTGCAAGCACGTAATTGTAATATTAATGAGGAATAACCAAACCTTCATTCCCTGTTTACTGCAAACCTTATGCCCACGTGGTTTTCTGTTTTCAGTATTCGTGTAACAGAATCAGTTATTCGTAAATTCCAAAGCGAATTCTGCTGTTAAACTGACGCGACTTATAAATTAATTGTTAGCTTCCCGTTTTTTTTAATTACTTAGAGCTTCTCGAAATACTGAAGAGAAATAAATTTGAGATAATACATCCAAAAACTAGAAAATGTTCGAGATGCGGCGGAGAAAAATTTAAGAAACATTCCTTAGAGTTTTCGTGGAGACGAGCAAGAAATTTTGTTTCAAATGGGCGCTTCGAGCCAAAATCTTTCAGAGTGGATCAAACTGGCCCATTTGTGTAAAATTCTATTTTCTGTAAAATCATATTCGTTGTGTATAAATAATGTCAATAATGTTGCAGAAATGTAATTCATTTTAGTACTAAACATTTCAGTGGGCCATATCGATTTATTACCACATGGATGAAAGTCGTAAGTTCCTAAGTATTTTAATAAGTTAGGGACTTAATAGATAAAAGTAAAACACAAAACAAAATGAGAGAGAGTTTACTATAACAAGATTGAATGAATTTGTTTGTTTTGTTAAAGCCATAAAAACTAATAAAATGTTTGTACTAATTAAAAACACAGTACTTTTGAAATCATATTGTTGGAAAGTTACTTTAGTCACCGTACCTGCATTTTGACCAATATTCGAGATCTTTAAAATTATTACAATTAGTCGTTCAGAAACCCAAATTGACACCTGTAAAAATTTAATTTAATCTGCATGTTCGTGAATTCAAACAATTAAATTATGTTTTAAAAAATTAGTATTAACTAACAATCGCAAAGAGCGATGGTACACAGGCTTCAAATGTAAATAGTATTTGCTCAGAAAAAAAAATTAATTTTTATAATTTTATGTGTCTTACCAACAACAATAATTCCAATTTCATAAATAGGTAGCAGAAATGAATATAAAAAAACTAATTTAACTGTTTTGGTATTTTGTGGCTGTGATGAAATTGCAGCAACTTTCGGCCAATTTTCTTCGGTTGAAATTATGTAGAATGTGTAGTGAGAGTGATTTGTCGCGGGGAAAGTTGACTAGTACGTTCCGATGTAGTTTCAACGTATCCGACGTACTTATTCCGTTACTCGTGTTTTAACTTTCAATTGGACTAATGACAATTATGGTAGGGCGTAACTGATCGTTGTTATTTGTCTGTAATCTTTTGACTTTAACTTTTCAATTTATCGTCGTCCAACTCTATGAGACGTAATATGCTAGAGAGCTTGGAGACTATTTTGCACTAACAATTTTAGAATTTCCACTCCCTTTCTCTCTCTGTCCCTCTCTCTCTCTCTCTCTTTCTAAGTATGCAGCACGCTACCAGTAGGGACCTAAAAATTCGCGTTTTCTTTTGGATAGAAGCTGGAATTCAAACAACTTTAAGTCCACGTCACTCTCTCAATTGGCTCTTGCTTTATTTGACTCCTCCTGGAGAGCGTTGTTAAGCTAATAATAAAGAAACAAGTAAAGGAGGCCGAATAGTGTTGTTTCACAGTGTCAGCGAGCAACTAATAAACAGCTGCTGGCTGCTTGGACACACATATATTCTTGGAGGCTAGCCTACAAGTCAGTGAACCCGCTAATTTTCCCGGTCTCTTGCTATCAGAGAAGGGATTGTTAATGTTGCAATTACAAATATTTATGAGAAACCTTATTGACAAGAACTTATTCGAAAATTAGTTTCTGCAAACTATATTAAAAATACAAACAAATATACAGTAATTTTTAAGATCAAACACACACAAGTTTTAATAAACATTAAAATAGAATCATGTGACAAACCGTTGCATAAAACCTGCGTGTTTAGAACTAACCGATGAACACATTCACATGCATACTGCACTTCGGGAATTATAGTGTCGTGGTCAACGTAAACATTGCAATAATAGGATAAGTCACAAGAACATTACGCAATATTTAGAGACAATGTAAAATCGCGAAAATGTTTAGCATAGTCTCCAATAAACTATAGTATGTTAACCGTGACACGTGTGAACAGTTTTGTGGCGAATCACACACGCTGTGTGTTCAAGCTGCGCCGTTCTTGCAGGGTTTGTTGAAGACAGAAACAATGATTCAAATAAACCATAGCCAATATAGATACAAAACATTCAGTGTTATATTCAGCATGTTGGAACCTAGCAAATAGTCAACTTTTTCCACGATTTTCCTGTGTCTCTAGCAATATTCGTAAGTTCCGTTACCGAAGAAGGTAAATTTGAAAGGTTGTCTGTTGTCTACATTTAATGAATTTTCAAGGATACGTATGGATTTATAAACTTATATGGTAATGATGCTGCACGTAAAATGATTATACGTACTCCGTATAAAAGATGAAGTAAGTTCAATAATTGGTAAAGTAGATAAAATTTTCGCTCTCGAACCATTCCAGTCCAAACATTAGTAGAGATGATGGTATATCGCGGGAAAAGTTGACTGTTTGCTAGACTCCAATGTAATGTGCTCATAAATGTCCTTTCAATTTTGCTGTTGGCTCTCGTTTGTCTTCGAAGATGTTTGCCCCATTTAACTCGGCCAACGAGAATACCACTGTTTTAACGAAGAACGTCTCTTATTCGTCTTCAAACAAGTTATGGTGTC
>PNEQ01095655.1:0-22871 GCA_003012365.1 Medauroidea extradentata | reverse complement strand
ACAGTGACTTGGAGGCTATGCTGGCTCAAATAATTTTCGCGATTTTCCATCATCTCTAAACATTAGATAATAAAATTCGAGAGCATTTGTTTACAAATAATTTTTAAATGCCCGCCTAGTCTTACTAAATGACAAAAAGGAAGTTATCAATAAATTAATTGTTTCAGGCAGCTTTTGGTAGAAAAATATGTTTTTTTATAATTGGTCAATAAATTGCTACAGTTCATCACAAAAAACACTTTTTATTACATTTAAAGGAATGCAACAAATCAATTTTTTATGGTCAGAACTGAAAAAAAAATTTGCTTATTAACGTTCACTGACTGTAAATATTTATTAGAAACGTTTATTTCTTGAAATTATTATAAGAGTAAGAATGGCAGTTTCGACGAAAATTATCATTACAATAGCTTAACAAGTGACATCTGGTAGGCCTATGTATGTAACCAATTTGACCTGCTAGCTATTAGTAGTTTCTTAAAATGATACTACGTTTTGTAACCAAAATGTTTTTATTTTCGTGACAAAATAATTGTATCATCTTAACGGGAAAATTATGTGGTGTTTGGATAAAGTGGTGTATGTAAAAAAAAATGGTGTTTTGTGTAAATCTAAAAAGAAGGTTTGAACATACAAATATTCAAATTTAATTTTTTACCTTCTTATAACTATTAGATTATAGCCTTTTACACAGACCTAGAAAATAACACATAGAATGTACTCCCATACTTAACAAAATTATTTAGTTTTTCGAGTTATGCCCCTTTATCCGAACACCATAGAATTATTTCCTATCTGGTTACATATACCACAAAACAATACTAGTATCCAAACCCTTAATAATTATAAAGAAGAACATTGTAACCTTCAATGCTTTCATTTTTGTTATTATTTTTTTGCTGTATAAAATATCTTATAGAGAACTCAGTGAAAAAAATTCTAAACAAATTGAAATACACGTCATGCAGCTTGAAAGGTATTAATAAAAAAATGTGTACTGTATCGTGACTTAAAAAAAGAAAAGCTACAGCAAATTACAATTCTAATTCAGCAGTACTGTTGACAAGCACATAATGGAAAATAATTATTGCACTTGCAGCCCCAACTTGTAAAGGTGGCAAAGTTTTATATATTTGTTTCATATTTACTACAGAAAACTAATATGAAGGCAATTTAGATTTCATATTTAGAACGCTGGAAAACTGACATGTAAAACGAGAAGTATGATAATACGTAGTCGGTTTGGTCTATAAATATATCGCGTAATTATTTTGTTTGAAAACAATAATACAATTTAAAACACCGTATCGTATTCTCAGAAACATACTGTAATAATTAAGTTTACCTCGTAGATTCCGGCGTGGTTGTACCTGTAGAGAATAGTTACTTTCCTTATTGAAATTATCTTCAACAAAAGTCATGCACTCTATCACACGTGGGATTTACATCATTATTTAATGCCGTCATGACTAATGCACATCATAAGAAATACCTCAAGGAAGGTATGATCACACCCTAAACCAAATATCTAAATATTTCCTAAGTTTTACCTGTGTTTTGTGTTTTTTTTTTTCGTAGAATAAACAGTGCAATGGGAACATTGCGAACGAAGATAAACATTGCTCCTCAGTTTATAAGGGCTGCGAGCCTAGGAGCGACGGGGCACTGGGTGGACCGTTCAGTGTAGTCCTTATCTTTCCTTCTCGTCTGAGCCCTCAACGCATAAAACAGCTCCAGGTAGGCAGCCTCATAGAAGGAAAGAGTATCAGGAAATGTGATGTGATGGGAATCCCAGACGTCAAGCACTGTCCCGAAACCATCAGTTCTCCGGAGCACGGGATGCGTAGGTCGGCGGACTATACCGCACTGCGGTAGTGGTCCACTGGCAGTTCCCGTGGGATGCGGCTTGTCCGGGAAGAAGCTGTCCTGACTGCAGCTTCGGGAACAATTGGCTAAGAGGGGACACCAGGACGTGTTTCCCTAACCACGCAATTCCGCGTGTAAATATAGTTTCACACGATACGCGTCAACGAAGAGCGTGCTACTTGGAGCAGCAGTTCAGACTCGCAGTTCACTCGGGGTTCTCCTATTTCCCCACCATTCTCTTTCCAGCGCCTCTTCATTGAACGGTCACATTTAATGTTCTACATACTGGGTAAGAAGATGCCACTAGAATTTTTTTGTGTAATTTTACACATAACGTATGTTGCAGCAGTGTTTCCATCAACATACTTGCATTTTTACACCAAAAATATTTTTGTTGTTTTTCAATACCTCACGGTTTAAATACCAATCATATTTATAAATTAACCGGCCCACTGAATCACTATTTGTACATTATGCTTGAGCCAAAATTACACATGCTGTCATATAAAAATAGATTATCACTAGAGGATGGTTTATCGCGGGAAAACATGACTGTTTGCTGAGTTTAAACGTTCATTAAGCTTACCATAAGATCACTGGCTTTCGCATGTACATGGAGCTGTTGCCCTATTCGACTGAGCCAATGAGATACCTGGTATTGTAATATTTTGTGCTTGTTATATGTCTGAAGACAGCTACGTTGTGTCAGACGTATCCAACCCAATCATTCATGCTGCAAGAAACTACAGTATTTTCAACGGTATGTTGGCGAAAAAATTTTCGCGATATACCTTCACATCATCTCTAATTATCACTGTTGTCGTAATTACAAAAACATGATGTAAAAATAGTATTTCGTACAGTGTCATTTACTTAATTAAAAATTGTTTTGGTATGTTATTTACTGCGCTTTTATATGACTACCAAAAAAACTGAAAAAGTTTTACGTTTCTGACGGGATTCAAAACTACGACCCTTAAGTAAACAATCCTGAACTCGAACCACAAGACTACAAGTAAAACTTAAAATGTTAAGTGCTACCTATGGATTATACATTGCTATACGAAACTTAGTTGTGAACAGAGATACAACATTTTCAGAATTTTCGCTATCGTTTTGCCAATTAATTATTAGAGTTTAATTTATTGTTCGATTATTAGTAACTATACAAATAAACTCGATCATACTTTAGAAGATAACATTGGAGAGCTTATTCTGTGTCTAAATCTGTTGAGTGTTCTATCGAAACCAGCGTTCGCTTTTGAAATCAAACCTGAACAATACCACTGTTTTTTTTCCTGGTTCATTTTGACTTTAAGCTTTCGTACTACTGCTGTCTGAGGCTGATATTTGGTTTACTAACTATACAATGAAGTGTTACGAAACCACAATTTAATATATATTACTTTGCATAGTACGTTAAACTACAGGTACTACGAAAATGTTTAATTTACAGAAATTTTTTCGGCAACTACTAACCTCACAATTAGTTTTAATTTAGCTGATCGAATTTAACTTTATAACAGAAACTTGTGCACCCACCTTTGTGCCTAAACCAATACTATATACCGTAAACATCAGAAGATAATTTACTTATGCCTACCTGATGTTACAACCTGAACTTAAGTATTTAAGACATTGTTAATGAAAGTTCCGGTATACATTTATTTCAGACACATTTCAATGTTTTATCACTAGCGACTTTTACAAATTAAGCATATAATTTGAAAATGTCAAAGATATGAGTTCGTATATCTCCTTTTAGCAACTGTTTCTCTTCTAAAGATGAAAAAAATTATTAAACTATTATCGCCGTGAAAATTACTGTACATAACACTTAATACCTTGATGTGATTGTGTTTAAACAATTACGGTAAGGCAAACTAACTTCCACATAAAGAGATATTACTCTATAATAGTTTTATACCAAGATATAAATGCTAACTTAATAATTATTGTACCTGTATAATTACTCTTTATAACTGAAAATATTTAACAGACATGCATGCATTTTAACACTGACAGTACCGTAAAAACTCAACACCAATTGAAAATGTGACACTATAATGATGCGTTTTATTACACATTCTCAAACATGTGTAATTAAATGCGTACACGTTTGTTTATTAAGACGCATATTTTATGTGCTTTCAGTGGGTACGAGAATATATTACTACTTCATATGAATGAAATAAAAATATAATATACGTCGTGAATGAATGCTCACAGGAATTGTTACCAATTCACCACCGCTCGGAAAAACTTAATGTTAGAATTGAAGGGGAAAAAAACTGTGTTTATGTTGTGTCCAAACCTCTTGTTAGAAAACGGTTTAACACGATAACGTATAATGTCCGTCATCATTGTATTTTATTAGCTCTCGAGTGAACTGGGTGCATGCGTATTGTTACGGATACATGTATGCTGTCGCGCAGTTTAAATCTGTGCATATTGAAGAAGTGGTTCGTGAAGTGTAAGAAACTTCTTATTTGTTGTTTGTGTTTGTACATCCTTTTTCACTAATATATACTAGACAATAGTTTCAGCCACGGTTTGAAACTAGTTTCCAGCGTAATAACGAACTTTTAAGGCACACTCTCTGACGCCAGAACTTCGTGCAATTAAATGCGGCGCAAGAGATCACGCGTAACGAATTAGTAATTCTGGATAAATATTTACTCATAAAGTTGGCAAATACCATTATATAGGATTGTCATTGAGTATTTAATCCATATTGGCTTCGAAAAAAGCGTAGAAATCAATTGATGATTTCAGCGTTTATTTATCTACTACGCACTCTTAAGTACCTAGCTGATGATCGTGGTTGTTTGCCATAAATATTTTACAGCATATTTGGGCTTGCGTTATGTAAGTGGCTTATTTATGGCCCATAGCTAAGGATGTGACATATGCAAAGTTGTTCAGTAGCTCAAAATGTTTACAATATTCCTTAAAATTTTTAGAATTCTCATCCTCTTGAATTAACTTAACCTTCGCTAAAATAATTATTTCTAACCATTTTTTTGAATAATCCTATTACGATAAAACCAATACTAATAGTAATGCAGTTGTGAAATGACGTCGCGGCTTATTGGATAGGGCGAACTTCACCGTTTATTGGCTCTCCAAGGCTATTTCCCTTCTGTATCCCTATACATTCTGTGCTAGAGCTTAGGACACGATACTGTTGACTCCTCAAATTAATGACTTTTTAAATTGAAGCGAGAACGTTTTTTAAATGTCTCTTTTCCTACTTCAAAAATTAATTAACGACAATTATTTTATTAATTTTAATTTGAACATGTCGCTTTGGATATGTGTTGATGACTTTTCTCTGTTCAGGCCTCGGTACAAATTAGAATGTTATAAATGTGTGTAGCATTCATAGCGACAAGCTAATTTCGTTTTTTTCTCTGATAGCAGAATGAACTCCAATATTCTGTTCGCTAGCTCGATGTCTTCCATTGGCTTTGTAGTGTTGTGGATTATAGCAGAGAACACTTTGAGCTAATAATATTCTTCGGAGGAGTGACCGATCGCATTTGAATCAGTCAAATACGTAAACATCATAATATAAAGACTGGTGAACAATGTAATGGATTGTGCTCGAATATGTGCATATGTATGAAGTCTAGTTTGTCAGCAAATAATACCGAGACTTTTACGGGTCTAAACAAACATTATAGCTTCTGAATCATGTTATAGAGTAAACCGCCCCTATTTCATGACAGTGACGCTTCGAACTTCAGCAGAGACAAAAATATGTTTAACACTTTGTGTTCTTATATTTCATACATTGGTCACTTATTGCCTGAACTATACACTGTAAAAATGTTTTGTATTTTTTTACAAAGAAAATCTTTGGAAACCCAGCTGCCAAAGAAATTCCTTTTAAAACTACAATGATTGTCCTTGTTGTAAAATACAAAATATAAGTTTGTAAAATTAAAATGAATATCCCTGTAGTTAATAAGGAAACAAATAAATGCTAATTTTTCTTCTTAAATAACACTGAACTTATATCAAATAAAATTTTGAATAAAGGACGTTTACATAAAATTATTTTGAAAATAAAAAAATTTTGGGGTGCTAAGATTTGAACCACTTTCCCCACACATCTCACACCTAGACCACTGTGACTTCTGTACTGCTTAGTCTTTACTCATTTGTACACATTCAATGAGCAGTTCAGTAATAATTATTTATTTTAAAACACGCAACTTATACAAAGATTTACTTCATTCCAGAAAAATGCTTTCCAGAGGTTGTGATATCGCATAAGTAATTTATGGCGAACCTATGATTTTAGTAAACTTATTAATTTTTCTAACTTTTTTCTGCAAAAAAATCGTTTCCCATTATTTACTAACAATTTTACAAGAAATATTTTTCAACATTTACAAAAGTTTGAACAACTACAAAGAAATGGCTTGTCATATTATTAAAGTGCAGGAACTCATGGTATGTAGGTACAAAGAATTCCTTAGTAGTATTACAAAGTTTACCTTTATAAAACTTTATGAACTGATGATTTCACAAAGAAAATCTTTTTAAATTTTACAAAATTTTTTAGAATGCACATGCCTCCTCTCTGTTGGTAACCTAGTGAACTGGGTGTACAAAGCAGTCCCAATTTTGTTATGCTGCAATGTAGCTTATCGCGATATAAACGTACGTCACGATATATGGTCGGTTTACCCTATATGGACCACGATTAAGCAACAACCCTATTGGCTTATATTTGACCAATAATGAACGTTGCACAGAACAGTCGACATATACGATATTTTGTTGACCAATAGGACAGTGGTGAGAAGGTCACCGGTGTGCTTGCGTCCTTGCTGTGTTGTACATATGTTTATAATTTTTCTACTGTCTTGATATTCATTTAAAAAAAGGCCTATATACGTTACTTAAAGCAACACAGTCTATTTTTTTTCTTTTACCATAGCTCTAAGAACAAAACTTAATCTGAAGAGAATTTAAGCACTAAATTATATTTTATTATTTATTTATTAATTTTTTCCTATTGTGGCAATTTTACTATATTTACTTAATGTCTTGACAGAAGCTAACCTGGACCTTCTTCTAACGGCAGAAATCGTGAAGGATAGTATTTATGAAATATATCATAGATTCCTTGTAGTAGGTTTGAAAGACCATTTGCCAAAAACGTCTTACAGAGAAGTTCGCGGGTGTTAGAAATACCGACCTCCCTAACAGACACACTACTGCGTTATAAATCCACACCTGTACACTTACATTGGCATTTCTATTTGTAATCGTTACAAGTATATTACTCTATATAGAGTGCTAGTTGTGCTGCTATAACACTATTACAAAGTTCCTAAATTAAATTAAATATGCCCACGTTCTAGTTGTACGCAAATTAAATCATTCCAAACGATAAAGTAAACACAAGAGATTTAACCGTATTTATGTATTCAAAAAATTTATTTATAAGTCTGTTTAACTGATCCGTTTAAAACAATTACTGCATACAAGCAACGTATTTTTATGCTTTGGAAACCAATCTCCAACATTTTCTTGTACCACTGCGAGATGATAACAGCACATTCGTTTATAACAGGTACGAAATTAATCTTACATCACCATTGTACATTGAACTCATTAGCTTCATATTTTCTTTAGCAACATGCTGCAATTATTAATATTTGCTGTATGTTTACCTTTACAGCACCGCAGCTAGTTTCAAAAGAAATATATTTTTTTAATACGAGCCACACTCACCAAGTTCGTAAGCTATGTTTGTGTCCATCTCAGAACAACAAACTTCTTGGAGCTCGCTGTAAGGAAGTTTCGTGGTGGTGAATACCCAAGCAGAAACTTCCGGGGACATAAAAAACTGGAGCGGTTTTTGTTACACGAATATTTTTTTATTACTCTTTCAAAAATAAATAAAACTGTGCGATGGTCTTCTCTGAAAATGAAAGTTCAAAAACTAAAAGAATAGAAATAACAAAGCACGGCTACGACGATCAACAAAATATTTCGTTTTGAGCAAAACATTAGGTAAAAGAAAAAGAATCTTCAAAGTATCATCACTTCATTGGCTGGTTCTGCAGATTTTGCGTTAATTTATCTCGTATTTAACAAGTCGCCAATGGTTGGTACAAGCTATTGAATCACTTTTCACTAAATTAGATTCCTAGGAATTTAAAAATAATGTATGTCTTGAACATAACTTTTGAAGCAAAAAAATGGCGTTCAATTTTACTACGTTACTTTGTTTTGTTATGTTACGTGGTTTCGTACAACTGACAGATATTTCAACACCGTCGACCTGAAGTCGACAATCAGTACGGATTATCTCATATGTAAAAAAATATTTGATCATATTTTTGTTTATATTACTAAAAATTAAGTCGATATAATACTGATTTATAGAATTCAAAAGAAATACCATCGTACGGTTGTAAAAATGGCAGGATCTTTTTGGTCCTTCACATAGGTATTGATCACAGAAGATACATACACATTTTATTTGTATGTTTTATATGAGTTTATCGTACAAATTGTAATACATACCAAAAAAATGTCCACATATGAGTGAAGATTTATTTATGTTAGTCTGCTTGTTAAGTCATTTTCTTCAGTATATGCTATCCACCGGCTGTCCACCGGTGAGCCAGCTGAGAGAAAACAAACATTTATTCGTACACTGTATTTTTTTTTTACTTTTACAAAGAAAATACTTTGAAACCCAGTTGCCAAAGAAATTCTGATTGTCCTTGTACTAGAATAAAAAAAAATGTGTTTGTAAAATTAGGCTACATGCTATGGTCTTGCATATTACTTGCAGTAAGAAAAAAAGTTATTTTTAATACCCATTTTACTTCGATAAATAAACTAAATATATTTATGAAATAACTTTTGAATAAATATATTTTTAATGAAATTATTAAAAAAATGTGTTAGCACGCAGACTAGAATCCGCATGCCCACGCATATCTATTACACATCTTACTCCGAGACCACCTCGACTTCGTTGCTGAAATTTCTAATTGATAGAGATTCAATACACATTTCAGTGATAACCCTTTTTTTATTTTAAAGAATTTAGTCAATATTAAAACTCTTTATATTCCAGAAAAAAACATTTTTTAAAAATTGGATTTTTGTACAACTATGTAATTACCGGCGAATCTGTGACTTTGGTAGACTACAAAACTTTCTTGAGTTTTCTTACAAAGAAAATCCTTGTAACTTTGTAAACAACAAATTCTACAAGGAACAAGTTTGTACATTTACTAAAGTTTGTAGAACTACAAAATTTGCTTTGTCATTTTTAAAAGAAAAAATTACAGCGCAGAAAACTTTCATATATGTAAGGAATTCCTTTGTAGTATTAAAAACATTACCTTCGCTACTTTAAAAACGAATGGTTTTAGAAAAACGAATTTTCATACTTTTACAAGGACTTGCAAATGTGCAAAGAAATATTTTTTGTTAATTTTACAAGTCACTGACTTTTTGGTTTGCGACAACTTGCCTCTATGATATAAACTCAGTAGTGACCATGTGGCGTATTGTTTAAGGTAAAGGGGTATTGTACACGTATATTCGTTCTGTAATATACTGCGTCAATATTTTCATACCTGTAAAACGACCCTTATAAAATTTGCTTTCATGAGCAGTGTTTAACCTGAAATGGCTATACAGATTCTTCGAATGCTATTCCTAAGCAGATATCACTCATGTGCGTTGAACAGTTTTCGGATTCTCTTGTAACGGTCGAAGCTCTACACGTTGCACAATTGCCTGCAGGCGACTTCTTTATATTTAAATTAATATACATGTATATTGAATGCTCAATACAATAACTAAAGCACATATTAGGTAGGTGTGCCGAAAGTAAATAGTATGCCGGTGACTATGATAAAAAGCGTTCTCTGTCGATTGTTGGCCGAACGAGGATTTAGGCATGGACCTTGTGTCTGATTGGCTGTTGAGTGCTGTGTAGAATCCCTAGTTGGTTTCATCTCAGTTTGGCATGTTCGTCTGATTGTGTTGATTGGCGAATGATTCTCAGGGCCATTATTGGCCAGAGCCGTCATACGGCTCACTCGAGTCGTGCCGCAGCTCGAGTTCCCCCACACGTAGAGCCAGTGATTTTTGGTGAACTGAATTTCGCAACAACATGTTTTAATGTCTTACGTGCACACCTGTAATTCTAGTGCGTGGTTATTGGCAGAATAGAATAGGACATTGGCATGGCTCATTTGACTGCACCAACCAGAACAATATCGCGACACAACACGTCCGTGGTTTGCGGGTAGGACCCCGAGACGCCCAAAGTTAAAAACTTCCAATCACGGACCATGAAGCAGAGAAACAGATGTGCCCATAAGGCATTGAAACAAATTGTTGCAGAGTTATTTTCACTAAAAATTACTGTCTCTAGCCAGCCACGCGTGGTAGTTTGGCTTCCGTATCCGTAGATTTTTTGTTACCAAGGACATTTTCGTCTCTTCACTGGCTTAATCTAGTGTTTCAAGTCCAAACAAGCTTGGCAGTAATACGTTCTCTGTCGGTCTGTCAGAGAGAATAAGTTTTTAACGTGTTTGGTTCCTACAGATTACACCGAATTTAAATAAAGAATCAGTGTTAGTATTAAATTATTCTCAATGGATAATGGACGACTTGAAAAGAGGCGGAGCTTCAGTCAGGTGTGGGATACAATTCCTATCTCTATGGATACCGCAGCCGAACATAACCTTCATTTAGCCGTTTGGCTTCACATGTCCCGGATGAGATGTACGTCAAGAAAATTAATTATTTGTTTGGAATCAGCCGTTTTTTCAGGTAAACATTAATCTTATGTATTTGCGTATCTTAACCGTGAAATTGAAACTAATATTTTTTTCCCTTGCGTGCAAATCTATGAATGCGCAACATATTTGCTTTCTGCACTTACCAACTAACATTAGCATATTTTTAAACAAGCTTTGTTTCCCACAGTAATTTTCCCCTGCGGTGACGTCAGGGGGCGTGTACTTCAAGTCGTCCATTGTTCGAGACCACTCTGTCAAACTAATATAAAGTGTACCTTAAGTTTCATGCTTATATCGCAAGGTTAGCACTACATTATTTTTATTTTGTTATGATTTTCTGTCATTCAGGGAAAGTTTGAAGAGTACGAACAAACATTCCCAGACTCATTGTTGGCGTTTAAATTCTCCGTAATTAAAAGGCTCTTAATTATTTATGATATCAATATGAAATTGCCAAACGAACGGAATTTTCACAACATCTGTTTTACGAAGCAGGAAAACTTTTATGGACTGTAAAAAAAAAATTTGGTAATTTTACTCTACATGTAATGGAAGTTAATTACCTCTACAAGTGAGGGAAAATTACTCAACACGTGTCAAGGAGAGTTACTCAACTGGTAGTATAATTTTTCATTACATATTGGCGCAGCCCTCTAGGACAATTTGACATAACGCGCGAGCGAAACTTCCGAGTGGTTTGTGTGGCGAATACACTACCTTGCGGAAATTTCCACATATGTTCGGAAATCAGACTTTCCTCTCAAGGTTGGGGAATATTACCATACATATGATGAGTAATATTACTCACTTTTTTTACAGTGTACACGTGAGCATTTTCGCCAATCTGATTATATAGCATGAAATAACTACAGACGTGCCAATTCCGCGTTATTATTTGGCGGTATTTCGGTAAGATAAGGTAGATTTCATTGGCCTATACTCTCACCCGAACACACTCACCAAAGTTACAGGCTCCGGGTCATCGTATCTTTGTTTGCCCATATTTCAGGGTAACGGATATTTTACGGTTGAATTTATATCATTGGCTGATGAAGTCGTTCAAGCGCTCCACACAAACTGCCGGCTAACAGCAGTACATAGTCACATGAACCATCTGTAACTTAGTCTGATAATAACACGAAATTGGCATGTTCCTTTAAATTACGCTGAGTTTATATGAAGAATCAGTATTAAAATTGTTATACTTTAAATAGATAAATGTTAAAGCAACTCATTGTAACAAAGAGTGTTCTAAGTTGTATTTATGGACGAATATTTCCATATCATAGAATTTTGGCCATGTTTTTTTTTTAATAATTAATAACTGAAATGTGTTTTCGAAATTATGTTTCACAAACATTAAGGCTTACAAGGGTTTTTACACTCGCAATATTCAATAAGATATTTTACATAGAACATTTTCGTCTGAAAATGATCTGTAAAATACATACACTACGAATAATTGTATTTTAATTTTGATTCTCGATTTAAATTCATTAGTGAGACACGTAAACTAAGCTGGTATCGGTGTATGTGTATATATATATATATATATATATGTATATATATATATATATATATATATATGTGTGTGTGTGTATATATATATATAGTTTGTGTGGGTATGTGTGTGTGTGTGTGTGTGTGCGCAGCCTTATAGGCCGTTCACGATAAAGTGAACACTGCATAAAGTTTTCATTCGGCCGTTTTGCAGCCATCTTTACTATTTTTTAACATGAATACTTCCACGTAGCTGAAAACCAGTGTAAACTTTTCAACACTCTCAAAGCGAACATCTATTGGCCCAATAAATCGTACTTTTAATTAATTGCAAATTCTGCTGAGTGCTCAGTTTATAGTGAACAGGCTATACGAGTACGTTTTCTGACACAGCCAGATTGTGTTGCACCTTGAACACTACTGGCACTCACTCACTAACTTTATAACAGGTGCAAATTACAAACTATGCTGGTTGACTACGAACGCTTTATCATACATAACTATAACTCCCGCAAATTTCGCGAATTCAGTAGAGGAGTACGTAGTTGTACATCGATCTCATGTCGGCTGACGTGAGAGTTTATACTAGATAATTCGTTATTGTCCTTCAGAACTCTTAACCAACAACAAACCTCCATGAATAATCTCACCGAATCCTTTGCTACATTGCCAGACGTACAATTGGTCATTCACTGGAGCAGTAGAGAATGAACAAGTAAGTGAGGGCAGAGTTTACATATGACTGTGGAGTCCAGCCAGCTGGTAATTAAACCCGCTATAATTCCGGGTCTCTAGTAACAGTTTATTGATGTCTTCTCAGCCTGCTTAAATACCACTGTAAAAGAACAGTATTCTTGGCAGATGACGATAGTTGCATTGACCATTCACATGCAAGAGCTGATTGACAGATTCCACAGCCATCCTTGTCCTTTAAGAGGGCGTGGTACATAATTCAAAATATAAAAGCATTAATCTATAACTGTAGGTTTATTGAAGCTAATTTGCGAAAATTAAAAAACAGTAGCAATCCTAGACAATAGTTTTAACCAACGCTTTTAAACAAAATTGTTTCCAGTGGAACGAACTTCTGAGGCACAATCTCTGACGCCGGAACCTCATGCATTTAACTGCGGCGCAAGAGATCACGCGTAACAAATGAGTAATTCTGGATAAATATTTTCTCATATAGTTGGCAAATACCATTATCTAGGAATGTTCATTGAGTATTTTATCCATATTGGCTTCGAAAAAAGCGTAGAAATCAACGGATGTTTTCAGCGATTATTTATCTACCACGCACTCTTAACGAAGGAATACCTTGGAAACCCAGCTTCCAAAGGAACTACAACTTCCAAAAAATGTTCTTAAAATAATTATTATATGTTCATTTTTGTTTCATAGTAAGAGTAATATAGAATTTGTATTTAATTTAGGAAGAGGGGACAAAATGTAAATTATTTATTAAAATCTGAAAATGAAAATTAACTAATTTGTGCAAAGTACATAATTGCTTACTACAATAATTGCGAAAGAAAAAAAAATGCATTGCCACATCTGAATTCAATCTTGGACCTGCACATTTGTTAGACGCTCATTTCACTTATAGTCCAACTCGACTTACGTGTTGTTTGATATTTCATATAACATTTATGTATTCAAAGTAGTTCAGATATTATTTTTAGTTTTTTTAACACTTCTTTTATGAGTAAATTCATTTAAATATCCCACAATATTTAATAGAGGCTTCAGTTTATACAAGTACAAGCATTGTAGCTTTACAAACATGTTCGTTCTTCTAGAAAGATTTGTGAGATCAAAATAATTGATTTTCCTTTACACAAAATATTGTTACATTATTGATAATCTGAACGCACTGGGCAGTGAGTATAGATGTGTTCTGTTCCTGTTATAAATTACCTTCTACGTTATTTCTCCAGTAGGGCAAACATGGTCTGAAGTAATTGTACAAGAAAATCACTACTGAGTACTTGATTTTAACGAATTAAGTATACCATTTACACTTCCACAGGGAAGTAGTTATATCGCCCCATAACACACTGATTTATTCTATCTAAATGTTTGGGATATCTTCAGTTACATTACCGTAAGTCATCCAAAGGTACCTAGCTGTGGCGAGAATACTAGCGTTGTCTCATACGCAATAACTTCCAACCGAGAAATTTTATTGCAAGCGAATTTTTCAGACTTGGTATAGCCTATACGATGCGCAGTAAATTATATTGTTTATGTTTTTGCAAGCTATATTTCACTTGCCCTGTCACGCTTCGTTGTCGTCTAGCTAAGCCTCGGACGCTAAGTTAACACTAAGGCTTCAATTAAAATACGTAATTAAAGATGCCAGCTGCCCTTCGGGGCCTGTTAGGGTTCACTGTTAAATACTTCCTAAACAGCATGGAAAGTATATAAGCCATGCACATTATGGGGCATTTACAATACTTCAGGCTGCAAACAGAGCAAATGTTACTAACTTATTTAAGTTTGGTAAATTTCTACATATTTGATTGCTTCCTTCAATGTATAGGATCAACTCATGAGAAATAATTTTCATACTTTATTTTCAACACTCCTATTCATCGCTGTTGTATATTTGCCAAAACATTTCTTTCAGTGTGTTTAAGAGCATAACTGTGGGTTGAAGTCCTCTTTGTGGACATGCGTGTGTTCCTAGGGCACTGATATACTAAAAACATTTTAATGAAACTGCTCTAGTAATTTCAAAACATCAGTGGTATTAAAAAAACAGTATCCGTGTCCATGAACAGTGGCATACATCAAATCCTATTGCTAATGTAATAACAGTTACTAGAGTAAACTTTGCCGGACATTTTTTTACAATAAAACTAATAGTGTCTCTCGGCATGTTGCTGAAACAAATGTAATTGCTTTTCCATTTCAATTTGTAAACATTTTGTAAGGTGCCTGGCCCAAAGAAGGCTGTACTATTGTTTGACCTCATGTAATATGATTAACGCTGCTAGTAAACGAGTGAAAATAAATCAATTAATTTTCATGTGTCTATGACACAGGTACGTAACTATAATTAATAGGTCGTTAAATTTCTGTCCGTAAATATTTTCCAATGTTAACATATTGGCCCAATATGGAACCTACTTTCAAAATATAACCAGCTATTTAAAATATTTGAACATGATTGTGACTTTGGATATACGTAGTGAACAGAATTGTCGTGCCCCACTGCTAACACTTTCCATTGTTTCTTGCAGTTCCTCTTTCATTCACTCAACCCGCTTTCAGCTTCACTTGCCGAACTTCCGTCGCCGTACCGATCTTTAATTTACGTAAATATTGAAAATAAAAATAAAATAAGCTGCAAATGCTCCACCGCAGATGTATTATAGGCGAGACACGAAAGTCAGAAGTTTGCTACTTTGAAGGTCATCAGTCGTTTCAGTTTTTCAACTGCTGAGCAAGAGAATTTTACAGTTTCTATGAGATCTGAACACTACACAAGGAGTCACAGACATTTCAATTGATTCTCATGAAAATTTATTTTGTAATGTGAAATTTTTATCAACACACTGTTAAAAAAATGTTTATTTTCAATTATTATAGGGACCAAATCCACCCATTTTCAAGTTTACAAAGTTGGCATTGCTAGAGACACTCTTTTATCGCGTAAAGACTTAGACCCAGGTTAGATTTTTAAAACTTAGATATATTTTTAATTTCTTAAAATCTAATATATATGTTTTTAAAGTATTGTATGTATACACACACATACATCTGCATCTCTCTTATGATTATTGTCATGTATCATTGAGACGTTTCTCATTCAGTTGCGTTAAATATAACACAGTTACTACGACGTCATACATTAGTGAACTGAAATCATTTCATTTACTAAAGGGGGATTGATCTCTCTCAAACAGGATTTACGACTTTTCATATAAATCAGGGAATAGAGAGATTGTTTGAATTTTTTCACGTTGGCAAGGAATAGTTTATTGTTTCATTCACTTTTTGGAGTCCACATGGCATTGTTTCTGTTACTTTTGTGACCTCTGTAGTCTCCTGTAAATACAGCACTTTTTTCCTTGTCAGTTGTGAATGTATTATGGTTCTAGCAATTTCAGAAATTCGATTAAGTCTGTACCTATGCCCTGTCGTGACAAAAATTTTGATACATCGCCTGGAACAGAAGTTACCAAGGTGGTATAGGGATCAATACTCCTTATGTTGACATGAACTAGCACGTTATGAAATTCAACTACTCAAGGAAACTTTTAGCAAAAACCAGGTGTCGCTAGGCATAGTACATTCCGTATTAGTCTAACTACTCACTACAGGACTAACTATATCTACTATCATTTGTAATTGAGCTAAGACTAAATTATTTGGTTTTACATGACCTAATTCCTCTGGAGACGAACATATCCCCCACCTGAAGAGAGTCTGACTTCCTACTTTCCTCCCGAAGAAGTAGGTCGACCAATACAGCAGCTGAGCCAGAGAGATAAAATACTGCAGTTACGCGAGATTTGATTCACTCTCCCTTCTCAAACCTTCACACTGTATTGATATGAAGTTGTTCTGTAAACGTTTTAAACGGAAGTAAATTACCATCAGAAATATTAAAAACATAGATTTCATTTTAAAATGTTTTCAGTAAGTCCTAAAATTTAGATTGTTTTGTATAACGCCCCATCCCGTACAACAAATAAAAAATCTAGTCATACATTTTCAAAATAGGTACATATCTCCTACAAACTGAAAATCTATATCCGTTTCTGGTCGCGTAACAGAGTTACTGCCGGCGGAATGCTGCAAACATTCAGCATTATCAGCTGGAAATTAATTATTTCAAAGGTAACTTCGTATTCGTGCTTTGCTGCGCTAACGAGGGGAAACTCTAAGGGAGGAATTCATAGCGGTGATATAAGCAATACTTGAAACAAGTCCTACTTACATGCATGCTTAAGTATGGCTTTCAATTCATAGTGCTAGAAATAAGTATTGCTTATTGCGGCCGCTTCCAGCAGTGCTTAATACAGCATACTTCAAATAAGTACTGCTTGGTGTGTATTCATAGTCACAAAATAAGTTCTACTTGTTTCGCAAGTATTCATAATCAAATAAGCATCGCTTATTCACGTATAGATATAAGTTTTACTTAATCAAGTTTTCTCACATGGCGACTAAGCGTTGATTTTGTGTGTGTAAGGAATAGGTTATATAAGGGATTCCATCACATTGTTATATTATTCAATATATTTAATGAAAATTTATAGGTACATATTAAAAAATGTATTTACCCAAAACGTAATTAAAACGAAACGAAAAAAAAAATCAATAAGCTTACTTTCGAACGCATAACCGTATTTTTTAACATTGTTTCAACTACTTTCTGAAGCCTGAAAGATTATTGAATGAGAATTATATCACTGGGAATATTTTTTTCTTATTTTTTTTTGCAGTAAGTTACAGCGGAAATCCTTAAAAAGAACTAAATTTTACTTTACGTTCACATTTAATAAAGAAAAATCTAATGTAGAAAATGTGTAAACTTTGCCTGTTACTCATATAGATTACATATTATATAGTATCGCAGGAAATTATCACAATGCCTAAATATTTAAACGTAAAATTTCCAAGTTACTTTAAGTTTAGGCCTACCGAGGCCTAACGAACATTACACCTAGTAAAACATTTAACTGCAATATTTTTTAGTAAATCTTGAGTTAATTACCTAACATGTAAATAAATAACTCGTGGTTTTAGATTACACAAATACTATTTTCACTAATTTATATACAAAAATTACCACAGAGAATATGCTTCAAGCTAATTTGTTATAACTCACTGTACACTACTGTAACGGAAACATGACATGGGGTCAAGCACACATTCAGTATATATAATAAAAATAGCATTACAATTCAGACAACAACATTCGGACTCTGAGGTCCTACTTATTAATAAAAGAAAAATATTAATTTCATTGAAGCGAACGAACGTTAGCGTCGCCTATAACCTTAAATTTACGTTAAGCAAAATTTTTGTAAAGCAATACTCTTTTGGTAGCTTGCAAGCTTTTTAAAGTTGAGAGAACAGTAACTATAGAATCACAACATTACATTTTAGGACACTAGACTGACCACCTTACCACTTCATTCACAGAAACCACAATGTGCTCAAAGCCAGGTTTGCAATAAGAGGTTATGTTGTCTGTCGGTTAGCAAAAAAAAAAAAAAAATATTAGTGCCGTTTATGAACTTTATTTCATTGCTATTGGTATGATTATCCTGCATTTAAACTAAAATGTCATTTAAGTAAATATACTTATCAGAAACATGTGCCTATTTTTCATGTAATTAATAGCCATGGTAATTCGCCCATGGCCAAAAGCTTAATTCAATACTGTACTTTATAAAACAATATTTCTAACAGAAAAAATAATAAAAAATACAATTAAACACGACAAACCTTAAGAAGAATTACGTAAAAACGTGTGCCTAATTCTCTACACAGGATACAAAAAGCTAAACCACCCACAACGGTGGCTACTGAGGGATTAAAAAGCATGTACGTTTTCATGAAAAATTTTTCTTTTAGTGAATTTAATGGCAAACAGCTTGATACGCTCACAGCCAATGACAATAGTCGTGCATCAGTGGGCACGCACCTTTAAATTTGTGTATCCACATAGAGTACAATCCTTTTCTCACAATGGTACTGATAAAGTTCTGAAACATTAGCATGTCAAAAACAAAGTTAGCTTCTTAAAAAGTTACTTTGTTACCACTGAATGAACCCGCTCATTGGCTTTTCCGAGAAATGTTTCAAGTAAATGTATGTTACTTCAAGATTTCGAGAATACACAGCAAAGAAGAAAACATGGTATTTTTGGAAGATGGAGTGCCTTATAACAAAGATAATTTTTGATATAAAGCAAAACTAAGTATCCGTGACTTAACGAAAACTTCTGGATAATTTACTATCTGTACTTTTCCGTAACATCACGGACATTTTTTTTTTTTAAGTGTAAACAACCGAAATTATTTTGTTGGCAACCAGCCAACGAAGGAAAATAAACTAAATTTTGCGAAGAATTCAGTCAGTGAGTTATAATAGCTAAACAATAAATCAAGCCAACACAAACAAACACACGGCCACAGAAAACCAACCAAGAAAGGTTGTGGTCAGTTTTGGAAAAAAAAAACTCAGATAACTCCACAAAAGAAATTCCGTCAGTAAGTGGCAACAGAATAAATCAACAAGCCAATATAATTATAATTATAAACTGTAAAAATGTCCGTTTCTAGACGACAGAGCAGAGACACATGCACTTTGAGGAATGTGAAAAAACACAGTTAACATAATAACTGTGGACAAAGCAACAATAACATAAACGGTGAGCTCAGTGGTCTCCTTGCAAAAAAAAAAAAAAAATTGCGCCGTTTCGGGAACTGTAATCTGTACCCGTCTTCAGGCACACGAACAATCCGAGGAACACCTGCAGACTATGAATGTGCACCGGAAAACCAATTATTTAAGTAGAATATTAACACAGAACTAATACCATGAATTAGTTGCTATGCCAGGGAACCAGATATATGTCGAATTATACTCCTATCCGGTGCACTTGCTGCTCACGAGTACTTGCGAACAGCGAGAGAAGTGAGAGCGGTGGAAATGTATGATTTACGGGCGAAGAAAGGAACGAAGCACTGACGGGAGATGTTTAAAGTTCTCTCCGAATACTATCTGTAGGAGACGATCCACCGTCCAGGTCTGCGCTTTTCAAAGAGACCGTCTGGGCCCAGAATAGACGCAGACGTCGTGTGTTATGTCGAGGAAATCCCCTTTCTTTACCCCCAGCTTCCGAGACTTCAGACTAGAGAATCAGAAGAAAACAAGCTGGTGAGACTCTCAAGGACGCATCTCGCGACAAGATCAAAGGTTCTTGCTTCCGCGGGGGCGCGACCACGTCGAGTATTCATACAAAGCAACACTAGGGGAATACATATACTGCCAACACACTCTGTATCGCCTTCATGCACAATCTTACAGGTAGCTAAATCCCTATCTTACAGGTATAGCTAAATCCCTGCTTCAGTTATCGTCTAGCATGGCTGAGAATACAGCAGATAAACTGTTGTGTGATTCACCAATTTTTTTTCAATCTGGCAAAACATTATCACCACAAAATCAATAGCGACTACAAAATGTCAAGAATTCTTTAAAGGACTCGCCGAATTTCAAAAGCATGTATAAGATGAATATCATTGCAACTGTATAACCAATAGTTTATTACACCCTCTTCCCTTGGAACAATTCTGAGAAAATAGCACACCTGCGTGTCAATCATCCTTGCTACACCTTCTGAACTGGAACTGGCTGCTTACTGAATTAACAGTCAACGAACAAACTGCTGACGTTCAAGGCTAAAAAGTATTTTATTTACAACAGTCTACTAAAACACTTCACATCAGGACTATTATTTATTTGAATACTGGGGCGTATTACATTATTGGACCTGAAGAAGTCAGTAATTGGTATTAATATTCAGTAAATTGTTTGGTCAACAGATAACTGAACCAGTGTGTATAGTTATGATAGCGTTATGCGATAGCAACTCAAATTTAAAGATCTATTCACTGAAACAATAATTACAAATTTATATTAATAAACATAACAAATTTTGCCCTCGACTCAACAGTTCAGTTGTTTACTTAGGGCTAGACAATTTTATAGCCTTTAAAAGTACGTCTTACATTAATAACCGCTAAAATGTATATAATAATAAACAGGGATTTTATAATCAGTATGCAAAACTAAAAATTAATAATCCTGGTTATTGTTTTTGTTTGTGTACATTATGAGCAAACATGTTGCTAGCGTGATGCGTTTCATACGAACTCTTTTTGGCGACGTAATTCTGAAACTTCGATTGCGGAGCAAGAGACTAAACTTACTTTGACAAAATTATTTTTCGAAAATATGACACATACTTAATTTCAGAAACGCACTTTTACTGATTTTCTTGTACAACATTCAAATTCCTGAACATTTCTGTTAAAGTTCTGAATGTTGATAAATGTGCCACGTCAACCCTCTTAAAACTCAGACGCTGTTTCTCGAAGCACGGCCTAACTGTTTTAAAAGTGAACCAAGCACGAATGCTTGTCATTGACACCGACGTGTATGGGCTCATCGCCATTATCGTCGCAAGTGGCGTCTACGTCTCAGAGCTGTGCCATTTGCATATACTTTCGGAGTAACATCATCATTTGGTCGTCATCAGGACCCGCTACTGTGCTAAAATCTTCACCTTCCGGATATTAAAGGGCTCCTCTCGCGTGTTGATTCTTCGCAACAAGTGCAGCGAGAATTCTGTAAGGGAGCTGGACTTAAAACAGACTTTAACTATAAAGGAATATCCATAACCATTTTAAGGGGGCGGTTCACTGGAAATTTAAATTGTTTTAAAATTTTTTTCTACGAGATATAGTTTGTTTTGTAGACATATATTGAGACTATTTTTTACTGTAACGAAAACCTTTTAGCTATCATAGTTTTTGTATTGTACAATATTAAAGACAAAATTTGCAAAAATGGCTTTATACAAGGAAAAGCAACTTACTTACCGAAATGGAAAAAATTGACGGTGAAGATCAGTGACATGACATGTACAAAACCACATTGATTAGTTTTTGTATTTTAAAAATATACGTTTTTTAAAACATATATTTTTTATTCTAAATTCATTTTTTAATACAAAAAAGTCAATGCGGTTTGTAAACATGTAGTGTCATACTCCAAGGCACTGTTCTTCGGTATGAATTTTTTCAATTCGGTAAATAAGTTAGTTTACCTTTAATGCATAAAACCATTTTTTGCAAATTTTAATATGATATAATACAAAAACTATGAAAGCTAACAAATTTTCGATGCTGTAAAAAATAGTCACAATATATGTCTACAAAACAAACCATATCTTGTGGAAATAAAACATGTTTAAAAACAATTATCATTTTTCTTGGGCCGCCCCCTAAAGAGCCGTATACAGCAGACACTAAATGCCGCGTCTGAGGTATGGAAGCAGGCAGGCGATAAGGACTAGAATGGCTCGTGCGTACACAACAGTGTCGACTTTATACGCGGAGCGCGAAAATGGTGTGCTGTGTTTCGGTCGTTGGCTTTTTCCTATGTTACTTTAAGCTGTGACGCTAACTTCTGACGTACGAAAAGTACGTAATGAAGTCCAGTGCGTGCTTCTCTAATTTTGTTTTACAGTCCGGTTGGTATTTTTTAGGCGACAGCAGTCTGAAAAAGTCGTTTCTGGCAATATTTAGGTGCGCAGTAACCAAGTTTCTAATAACGATATCTAGGACACAAAACTAGAAAATCATAGTTTTGAATGCATTATTATTCCGTAAATAAAGATACCGAATGCACGTTCAGCAATATCCCTTAAAAATACTTTCTCCTAACAAGCTGCAGCAATGTTCATTCGCCAGCTTTACAGGTCTCTTAAGGGCGTTCAAGTGGGGAAAAATTCATAATTTTATATTTGTATAAAATAGTGTTAGTTTTGTAGACATTACTTCAGAGAACATTAACATCTAACGGAAAAAAATTAGCTCATCTAGTTTTCCCGTAATGTCACTTCAAAGTCAAAATTTGCATATTTTTACTTCATACAAAACTTGAAAACCAGTAAATATA
>PNEQ01095654.1:54312-64956 GCA_003012365.1 Medauroidea extradentata | reverse complement strand
AAGGCTATCATGTGTACCTCTTTCTGCAGGAAATTACTTTTAATTTTGATAAATTGCACAGTTTGAGACCCAGCTACGTGTGTTCGTGCAAAAGTTACTTGTGGCAGAGGAAAACATTGCTTATTTCATGGAAACAACTCACAATATAAATGCAATCACAACTGTCAAAAAGTGGAATTCTTATATGAGACAGACTATAATCCTGTCACTAAATATATTTCTAGTTACTATTCGAACTTCTATACAGGTGGTTGCAAAATTCCATGTCAATATTCTATGGAAACAATCCTCACGTGTAGAGGAACAAAAAGTGTTATATGAACATAGGTCCAAAAACGCACCGTTTCTGCGCTACAGTTGGCATACATGACGTATGGTTGATAGCGCGCGGGCAGGATCATGTTGCTGTGTCACAGTTGTTCCTACTGTCTGTGAGTTAGTGGCGTAGTGTGTGGCATAGTAAGATGTTATGTACTGCTGTAAAGATGCCACACAGCAACATGATCCTACCCGCGCGCTATCAACAATACGTCACGTATTGCTAACTATAGCGCAGAAACGGTGCATTTTTGGACCTATGTTCTTAATAACACTTTTTGTTCCTCTACACGTGAGGATTGTTTCCCTAGAATATTGACATTGAATTTTGCAAGATCCTGTATTTCTATTCATACTAGCCAATGGCAGTTTTGTCAGCAAATTTGTAAAGAAAATCAATATAGCCTATTGAAGTTTCGCCAATCCTAACGCTCCAAACAACAAAATCAAATTAAAAGTCTTCACATACATATAAAACTGGGAAACGAAAGTTTGACAAGTCCTTAAAATGTTTCCATAAAATAAATTAAAAATTTTATATGACCTGATACATTTCTAAAATCAGATGGCATTTTTGTAATCGAATTATGATAATGTGACATTCACCACAGGATGCCAAGAACATGCACTTCTAAACACATTTTTAACTTTGGTTATCAGTTACAGTTATGGTTCAAAATAAATTTTTGCACCACAGTCGCCATCTAAACGCGTCCATACACAAGTCTTGGCAACACTGGTGAACAGATCGACACTGTGAGAATTACTGGGACAAATATACATGTGTCCTCTAATACTAGATCCCACTAGTCTCGACGTAATTTATAATCCGTCCTTCACGAAAGAAATAATTCTTCTTAGCTAGTCCGGAAACCCAGAAAAAATACGGTTGACAGGCGTAGCTTGTAAAGATGTATTACTGGTTTGCCTCAGCTCTGCAAGAAGGCTAATAGTTCTCGCTGTCTTGTAGTGTACAAGGGTGACTGATAGAACAGCAAGTGGGTTAACACAGCTATACATAACTGTCCTGGAAGTATATATATATATATATAAGCGTATATATTACGGAGCATTTACTTACAAGTTATCTCAGCCAACAAATAGTGGTCATATGATAAAAGCGAAGCACTCGAAGGGTACTGTTATGCAACAAAGCACTAAACCGCATTAAATTGAAAAACTTAAAAGGATTTTTGAATGTTCACGCACTTATAGGATATATGTTCCCCGTACTTAACTTATAACGTAAAATTAATGAAATCGTATAATTTATTTTGAAATAATAAGAAAACCACTCTACGTGAGCTATTATTAGATTACATTTCCCTTTGTTAATTTTGAAGGTTTGTTATTTGTTGAATAAAACTGTCAAAATATCCATACATAAAACCAGCCTGCTTGACGCAGAAGCAAAAGTTTGTTCCGGTCGACATGTACCCACATAAAATGTGTCGTCGTCACTTTGAATAACACCCTGATTACGCATGCTAACTTTTAGTGGCACAGCGTATGGTTTTCCAGAGTATCTCTAAGCCCAACGCACTTTATTATACATAAAAAAAATTGCTCACATATTCACAAAGAGAACAGGATGCACATTCCGTGTATGTTCATGTTGGCTGTTCTGAATAGTGCCTTGAAGAATCCTTCGGACCCTCGCATCCTTGAAAAGTGCATAACGAAGGATACGGCCACTTTTTATTCGTGTCCGAATTCTACCGAGGATCCAAGATGCACCCTTCCACACATCCTTGGCTCAAAGAAGACGCGTGGCAAGCATCCTTACGCCCTTGCGACAGTCAATTGTTTGAATTGGGAATTCGGAAGGTATGTTTATACACAAATGCACCCTCGCCGCAAAGGATGCATTGCTGCGAAGACAGCGAGGATTAAAGGATCCGAGGATTAATCCTATGAATTCGGAAACAGTCGTTGTATTGCTAGCGATTTAATTTTAGTTCGTGGTATGAATTTTTTTTTTTTTTGTGGTTCCATTGAAAATATTACAGCACGCTATTATTATTACAATTAATTATGTTCTTTCAATGACTTATCAAGTCAACGTCACTGTAAATGTTATACGTAGGCCTATTATATTTTTTGCAATTAAAATGGCTGAGTTACAATGTTTAAATTATGGTTCTATATCAAGATATACATACAAGTGTATTGTTTTTGAACGTAAACTACAATAATGTTAAACCTATATAAATAAACTACGTACGATTTGAAAGTACTTTTGTATATCTCGCGTCAGACAGACGTCTAAAAACACAAGCACGCTGAAACGAAACAGACATAAGGGCATATTTAAAAAAGTATTTGTCGGATTCAACAGCGATGTGACTAGAATGAAAAAAAAAAAAATACAAACGTAGTATAGAATAGAAATATGTGAAATACCGAGCAAGTAAAAAACAATCTTACGTTCGTCCACGGAAGATGTAGTACGTTACGTCACCACCACTTTCGCGAGTAATATCCCAAGCACGAACGTTCCCAGCAGTTATTCTAAAGGGCTCTTCGCGGCTGAGAGAAGGTGAATTGGCATTTTATTCTCCCGAAACTGCCGACCTTAGCTCTTTCCTCCCCCGACAGTTTACGGAAGACAAAAACATCCGCTCTAGGGCCGCATGAAAGTCGTAATTTACCGTCGTTGCTCGTGTATTATATGTTATTCTATAAACAGTGACGCTAGAACCACCTTACGTGGCGTGCACTCCACGAGAAGTGTTCCAAGTGGAAGACAGACGCCAGTTGAGAGCCTTGCTCACAGAGGCGATGAGGCAGGTGCTGAGCGAGCAATATCAACCTTATAGATAGAGGCAAGAGTATTTCATTTATTGATTGTAGGTCAGGTTAAACGTCAATATTGACAAACATTTGGAGGTTGCTAGCCAGTAGTAAATAATAAAATAATTCATGGGGCTACCCACTTGTACGATTAGGAGCCAATATGTGTATAGGACTGAGAAGTCTAGACTGATACCAGATTAATACACGAAATACTCGTACCCCTACTTATAGAGACAAAGTTCTTCCAGTTGAATGCCATTAAGGGCGCCGTCTACCCGCGCGTGAGAGGCTCAAAAGCGACGGAGCAGTAAGGTCGACCTTGAAGCGCGCATCAAATGGCGCGTCGCCTCAACGAGCCAAGCGCTGAACTAGCGTGCAAGCTTCCCGCTGAACCGTTTTTACTATGGGACTTTCAGCGACAACACTATCATTTTATCTTGCGCGACGAAAGGGAAAGAGTCGCTCTACAGGTCTATAATATTCAGAATATCGTGAAAATGATTACTCTTACATAAAAATCAGCGTCAAAAGTTTCAATTCAGTCACTTTCACACTCAAAAAAATACTTGTTAGGAACGATAACAGTTAATGGCAAAATTATAGACCTGTACTAAGATCCTTAAATGCTTTTCGTAGCCTAACCGCGTGACAACACGTTGAATGGTTTTCGAATGAAATCAGGATTGTTAAAGGTCTGCGCGCCTCTTCACGATTCTAGTAGACTCCTGTGATTAGACACTTGTTTTAACGCATCTTTGACGACTGCAGGCCAGTGATAAATAAGGAAACAAGTCGTGGTGGTAACACGTGTTACGATTAGAAGCCAATGGATATTTGACTTTGGCCAGTGTGCATAGGTCTGAGAAGTCAAGGCTGTTGCCAGATGAATACGCGAAATACTTGTGCCTCTACGAATAGCACGCTAATTATATCCGTGAAAGCAAAATAACTGAACTACAGATACCAGGTTGAACTTTTCACTGTAAGTAAACTGAGTGCGAAAGTCCTGAAAATGTAATTTTTAAAAAGTCATTTTCACTATTTTTTTAAATTCATTAATGACATACTGTCAACTGGGAATACTTGGACAATTGGGCAACGCGAGACAGTATAAAATAATATTGATTTGCACATTAAGGGAGCCATAATATCATTAAAACATGTATACATAATACATTATTACGAGACACATTTAATCAAAGATATCATTATTTATTCAAGTCTACAATAAAAGCAATAATAATTCTTGCAAATCGCCCCAAGTTACTTCCTCCGTTCCAAGTATACCCAGTTGAAGATACGATAGGACTTAGAGAAAACCTTGCGTCTATATATAACAGTAGCTTTACCATTTCTGAAAGAAGGGGCAAGGGAACATATTCTCAGAACAGTTATATAAATAAGAAGGGACTACGGGTAGACGCGTAATGATTATACAGAGACGAAGTGCAGCTAGCGAGTGGTCTTGAAGCGGAGCTAACCCAGAGTCAGACGAGAGTACAAGTACAGCCATTGAGAAGGCACATACCATCCCGGGCATCAAGTGTCTGCATGGAGTGCTTGCTCGCCCAGTGGCCGGACTGGGAGTAATCCAACCTTCCTGACGTCAGCCCTCTTGGAGGCGTGCGTTGCTTCTGTATAGAGTGTCTTCGAGGAGCATACATAACTTGCCGTACTAGCCGAAAATGATATGTTACCGCCACGATTATACAGTGGAGAGACTTGGTGAGAGCTTAAGGGTGTTCAAGTGCGATAAAATCGTAATTTTATATTTTTATGAAACATTGTTAGTTTTGTAGGCGATACTTGTGAGCACATTTTACTCTTACGAAACAATTTTAGCTCTCACAGTTTTCTTATAATGCGGTGCCAAAGTCAAAATTTCCTTCTTATACCGCTTTGCCATGCAAATAGTGAATACCATCTGACCTACTTAAACCGAATAATTCACTCTGAACTTATATCTAGAGATGGTGACATTTCGCGAATTCAATGACCTGCATGTTAGAATCAAATATCCTATACATACTCAAGCCCAGCATATTCGTTCATTGTATGTTGTTCCACTGAGAAGCAGCTAGTGGACAAATGGTCGGGACTTGAGTATGCATAGGATATTTGATTCTAACATGCAGGTCATTGAATTCGCGAAATGTCACCATCTCTACTTATATATCATGAGCTATGCAATAAAACATAAAAAAAAAAAAACACAACGTAATAATTAGAATTTAAAAAAATCGCAAAAGAAAACAAGTTACAGCTTTAGCAATTTTTAAAAATATAAAAACAGTTCGCGGGATTATTCCGAATGTTTTATTATGTATCCCATACTATGCTATTTCACTATGCATTATTTTACGTAAGTAAGTCAATTGGCTTTCACTATTTGCATGGCAGCAGAACACGCAAATTTTGACTTTGAAGCACCGTTATGAGAAAACTACGCCAGCTAAAATTGTTCCGTAAGAGAAAACTGCACTCACAAGTATCGTCTACAAAACTAACTCTATTTCATATAAAAACAAAAGTATGACTTTATCACACTTAAACAGCCTTAAGAGGGCTATATACCGGATGTAATTTTTCGCGTTCGATACGCGGAGACAGTGAAACGATAAGGTTCAACTTTCCACACTCGACAGTAACAGCACCACTTCTATTCGTGGTGCGCCAAACTGGCGTGCAGTGTAGTGTTTTCCTACGACTCTTTTTCCTATGGAACTTAAGCAGCGTCCCTACAATTTTAAGTGTGGAAAGTTTGTAGTGAAGTCCAACACATGCTTCCAACGTTGTGTTTCACGAATCCGGGTGATATTTTCCCAGTTACACCTGTTTAAAAAAGCAGTTTTTAGACATTCTGAAGGGCCCCAAAAACACGTTCCTAATAAGTATGTTGCAGTTTTAAGATAATAGAAGCCTAGTTTTAACAGTGTGTTATTTTCGTAGATAAACATATTATGAATAAGTTCAGCTGTTTCGAGTGGGAAAGAATACTATCGGAACACTACAGCACCGTTCATGCGTCAGGTGCACCAACACCCCTATCGAAAGCAAGAATAGTGCTAACGGATGTTCAAGTGCGATAAAATCGAAATCTTATATTTTTATGAAATAGTGTTAATTTACGGTGCGACAAAGTCAAAAATTGCATGTTATGCTGCCGTGCAAATAGCGAAATCCAATTGACTTACTTAAGTGAAATAATTCACAGTTAAATAACATGCCATGGGCTATGCCATAAATAGGGACAAGAATTTTTAGTGAAAAGATTTTTGCCCCAATTTGTGCCTTACGTGCACACCTGCAGCTCAATTTCATAGCTATTGACAAGAGTCTTTTGTGCAGAGTTATTATTAATTTGAATGTGTCAATCAGTATACGGATAACTAGGAACCCGTATTTTTCGAGAAAAGAATTTTGCCCCACTTTGTTTTGGTGCCTTACGTGCACATCTGCAGTTCTGCTTCATGGTCAGCGATTTGATATTTTAACTGTCACGAGCCTTGGGATTATACCTGCAAATCACAGACGTGTGGTGTTGCAGGAACATTATTGTAATTGGCTCAGTCAAATGAGATACGGCTCTTCACACAGACACGCTGCCAATAACCATGAAGTAGAATTACACATGTGCACGTAAGGCACTGAAACAAACTGGGGCAAAATTATTTTCGCGGAAAACAGGGCAGAGATCCCTGCGGATAACTGCGACACGCCACGTCTGTGATTTGCGGGTTTAACTTCCAGGCACTTGGAGTTAAAACATCTAATCACTGACCACATAGAGATGCAGGTGCGCACGTAAGGCACTGAAACAAGGTGCTGCTAAAATAGTTTCGCGAAATTTCCTATCTCTACTCATAAAACATTAACAATCATCTAATTAACTATTTTGGTATAAAAAAATTCTGTACTTTTGCTGTTTTTTTTTTTTTTTTTTAATTCAAAATATTACGTTGTTGGTTTCCGAAATTATTTCATTACGTAGTCCATGGCATGTTATTTCTCTGTGAATTATTTCACTTAAGTAAGTCAATAGGTTTGCAAATTTCAAGAAATTTTTGGGAGCTAAAATTTTTTGTTGAAGGAAACTGTTCGCACAAGTATCATCTACAAAATTAACACTATTTCATACAAATAGAAAATAATAATTTTATCTCACCTGGACGACCTTAAATTAAATTATATCCGGTGCAGCACAGCGTGCGTCGAACCTACATAATGCCACCAATGACATTTTTGTTCATATCGGTGCGACCCACAAGGCTATACGAACTTATAGATTGTTTTAATACTTTGAAAATAGTACGTAGATAAGTGTTCACGTAAAATAAACTTCGAAAACCCCTAATTATAACATTTGAAAACATTTTAATTCCTGTACCAATATCTTCTCAAAGCAGAAAATGGTTTCTGTACTAAAGCGATATAGTGAAAAGTTGCTTTCCAGCCGCACATAATGTTATGCAACATGTAAGTCTTTATCCGTGTTCTCGCCAGGACTCTGGGTAGGCAGCGTCCTTAAGGCTCAGATACAAGCGCCATGTTGGAATGTTTTACTTTCGCTGTTTTGAAATTCTGAGAACAAAAATATGTAATAAGCGATTGTAGCGCAAATTCTATTTATCTTGCGCTACGGTACAGACACGGTAGTTGTACTTATAACGTATATTTAAGTCGCAATACGTCATTCAAATTAAGAACTAAATAAAAAATTACTGATCGTGTTCTAAGTTCAACTACCATACCTGTACTATAGCGGTAAATAGATTTCGCTAAATTCCACGTTTTCCTTCTCAGAATTCATAAAAGTGAAAATTTAAATAATCCAATATGGCGGCTGAAACCGAGCCTAAAGGCGACGCCGGATAGTTTTACAAGAATTAAAAAAAAAGCAACATTATTTTCATATCGAAGAATCCCTACACCGTTTCAATCCAAATATATCATAATTTCTACAAAATTTTGTGGCAGCAATAAACCTAATCGTTTTTAAATTTTTGTACCCAAAGTATCACCAATGTTATGAAAATAAGCCAAATTCAAAGGAAATAATATTTTGCGAAAGAACGGTTCATTATTTTGCAAAACGTCGTGCATCGTACGACTGATCTTAGTATTGATTTTGTTTTCAAAAGGTTCTATTTAAAAACGGTTATTAGTTTTTGCACTTTTGCGAAGAAAAAAACTACTCAGCATGGCATTAAGGGCATGGGCCCGAGTTTCTTCGCATTTAACGACAATTATTTTTTAAAACATAAATGGGAGCCGATATCGTAAGATCGCTTCGTAACTTTGTTATGGCTGATTTAAACTGCATACTCTAATTTTGTCGAGTCAGAAGACTGCAAAATAGTTCCTAATTAGTTAATTAACGAAATTTCCTTTTAATTGATATATTAGCTATACTCATCGTACAGTTCATCTCGAAATATTGCATTGCATAGTAAAACCAATTTGCAACAAAGTTACGAAGCAATTTTACGACGTTGACTCTCGTATGGATTTAAAAAAACAATTCTCTCGAAAGCCGAGAAACTCGGGCCCAAGCCCTTAAGGGTTCCAGCTACCCGCGGCATTATTTTTCGGGATTAGGTGGGAAGGTCGTCTTTTGCTCGCTCACAAATTACCTCATAGTCTCTATGCGTGCCGTGCGATAATACCAGCGTGTAGTCTTCCCGTAGAAGACTCTCCTGAATATAACTTTAAGGGCATTCCAGAGGGGAAAAATCATAGTTTTATAATTGTATGAAACATTGTTAGTTTTGTAGACGTTACTTGCGAGTACAGTATCCTCTTACAAAAAAAAATTAGCTCAGCCAATTTTTTTATGATGGCATTTCAAATTCAAAATTTCCATGTTTTTAGTTCATACACCACCAAAAACCAATTAACATAATGAAACGAAATAATTCACAGTAAAAGTACATGTGACGGGCTAGGCCTTTAAGTAGGCCTATATAAAACACATTACAAAATATTTTTGTATAAAAAAATGTAAAAAAGTAAAAAATTTCCAAAATTCAGAAATTGTTTAAAAAATACAAAACATGTTTGAATGAGTTTTTATATACGTAAAGCCCTATCCAGTGACATGTACGTTTGCTATGAATTATTTCGTTTCATTATGTTGATTGGTTTTCGGGGGGAGTGGGGGGGGGGGGGTGTTTGAACTAAAAACATGCAAATTTTGACTTTGAATATATCATTATGGGAAAACTGGCTGAGCTATTTTTTTTAACAGTATAATATACCCGCAAGTAACGTCCACAAAACTAACATTGTTTCATACAAATATTAAAATCATTATGTTTCCCTCTTGAACGCCCTTAAGGGCGCGGTCTACCGCAATTTTCATCATCATTATTTGATTTTTTATTTGCATCAGACATTTTTTTCTTATTTTAGACACAAAATGTGACTAAATTTGGCTCTTATGAAATTTTTTTTTATCTCTCATAGTTTTCGCGTAATGGCTTGTTAAAGTCATATTTTACATGTTTCCGTTTTAACGACCGCACTAAAACCAACTGATATACCACAATCAAAAAAATCAGAGTGGATAAAGACATTGCAGGCTACAACAACATGCTCATAAAAATAAATAATAAAAATTATTTGAATTAAAAAAAAATGCTGAAACTCAAAATTAAAATTTAAAAAATTAAATATTTTTTTTTAAAATACAAATATTTTTATTTCTTTAATTTTATGAGCATGTCATTGTAGCCTATAATGTCTTTATCCACTGTGATTTTTTTGAGTTTGGTATATCAGTTTGTTTTAGTGTGGCCTTTAAAACGGAAACGTGAAAAATATGACCTTAACAAATCATTACGCGAAAACTATGACAGATAAAAAAATTTCATAAGAGTCAAATTTAGTCACATTTTGTGTCTAAAATAAGAAAAAAAATGTCTGGTGCAAATAAAAAATAAAATAATGGTGATGAAAATTGCGGTAGACCGCGCCCTTAAGGTTGTTCAAGTGGGGAAAAAACATAATTTTTTATTTGTATGAAATAGTGTTAGTTTTGTACACATTACTTGAGAGTATATATACCTCTAACGGAAAAAAATTAGCTCATCTAGTTTTCCCGTAATGGCACTTCAAAGTCAAAATTTGCGTATTTTTACTTCATACAAAACTTGAAAACCAGTTAACATAGTGAAATGAAAAAAATCATACCAAAACTACGCGTTACTGTCTATGGCCTGTAGCATTTAAAACCCGTTACAAAAAATGTTTATGTTAAATAAAAAATTTCAAAATTTAAATTTTTTTTGGTACTTTTAGAAATTTATTTTAAACACAGAAATATTTTATAGTGTGTTTGTATATGCTTCAAGCCGTAGACGGTGACGTATAGTTTTGATGAGATTTTTTCCATTTCATTATATTTACTGGTTTTCAAGTTTTGTATGAAGTAAAAATATGCAAATTTTGACTTTGAAGTGACATTACGGGAAAACTAGATGAGCTAATTTTTTTCCGTTAGATGTTAATGTACTCTTAAGTAATGTCTAC
>PNEQ01095654.1:0-54212 GCA_003012365.1 Medauroidea extradentata | reverse complement strand
GTGACCTTACACTTTACTGTACGTTTACACAAACAATACATGCTTAAAGACAACTTAGACGGTAAAAACTGGCTCTGTAAAAGTCCCATTTCGGCCTTTTCACTTTTTAAGAACACCACAAAATGGCCAAAATGTGAAATGGAAAACTTACCGTCGAAGAGTTTCGGTTTAATTCTATAAGTCGCTAAGGCGTCGTCTGTTCACGGTGTTACATGTTCGACTCTTGGGCGAGTCACGTATGTGAGTGTGCGTGCCGTTTGCAGTAGTTAAGTATAAAAACCTTCTCATAATTAGCCTTCTGGCACAAAACGTGTATGTTGGACGTAACAACAAAAATCTGCTGCTGTCACCATAAGCGCATAGTAAGGTTTTCACGCAGTGTTGGCAAAAAAACTGGTATATAGGGTTGTTGCTACTTGGTTTTTCTACTTTAACTAGCATGATAATTTGTAAAACTCATGTAACATGTTTAGCGTTAATTAACGTCGGACGCCCTCTTAAACAGCAAACTCGCAAGCCGCCACAGTTCGCCGAGCAAAGAGGAAACACAGCTGCTGCAGATGTGGTGCTGACGGTGCGTCTAACTGCTCGTTTAAAGAGACAGCCTGACCTTTAAATTCTCGGCTCAGTTCCGTGCGATGTCACCCTCCCCACCTCCCACGCCAACATCACGTCCATCCCTAGTTCAGGTTCTGGATCCCCGCCAGCTTGAGAAGCCAGTTCGCAACCACAAGGCGACCAAAAATTAGCGATTTATTTTACAGTAGGTAGATAGTACATTATTAAGGTAGAGTTTAATGAAAAATTTTATTACTGAAATTTTTTTTATTTATACGTGGCGTGGTTTGTTTATAGACATACGTTGCAATTATCCCTTACAGTAATGACAATTATTTAGTTTCCAAAGATTTTGTATAATAGATGTTGAAGTCCTTGAGTCCAAATTTGCACAAAATTGTTTTATCCAAGAAAGGAAATCCAACCAACTTACCGAAGTGAAAAAAAAAAACTCACACTGAATAACAATGCCACGAACTATGTATAAAACCACATTGATATTTTTTTTTTTGTATTTTTAAATTTTTTTAGAAAATTTGTAATTTTTTTATTTTAAATTAATTTTTGTAATACAAAAAAGTCAATGCAGTTTGTAACCATGTCTTTCCGTAGCTTGTGGCACTGTTATTCAGTGTGAATTTTTTCATTTCGTTAGTCAGTTGGTTTTCCTTTATTGCATAAAACCGTTTTATGCAAATTTTGACATATATATGCTATAGTACAATAAATATTAAAGCTAAAAAACTTTAGTTACAGTAAACAATAGTAACAGTATATGTATACAAAACAAACCATATCTCGTACAAATATAAAAATTAGCAAAACAATTGAACCGCCACATTAACACTTCAAGGATTGCATACATTTTCAGCAGATCATGTAAAATTTTGTAAAGATACCAGCCTACTTACAACTTTCCTATTAATCAAATGTCCTATAAAATTATCATTATTGTTCTGCTTCTTGCCCATTGGGTGCCGAGTCCGCCACTGACACTAACCATACTTCACCTTGTAACTAGAACAAATGTTGAGCTCTAAGTCTGTTGACATCACTATCCATTAGACTGTTTACTAAAATGTATAAAAAAAGCTACCGTTGATGTAGAGGATACCATTTTACCATACCTACATTCTTAACACTCTTATACATCTATGTGGTAGTTTTACAAATAATATTATACAGTGTAGGTAGTCAGTGTAGGTAGTTCGGCTTACGAGGAGTCTCTATAGAATGACGTTATTTGTAAAATCAGTGTTAGCGCATACTTCGCGAATAATAACGGTGTTGGGGACGTAGGTTTTCTCGCCACTAAAGTAAAAAAATAATAATCTACAGATGCGACTTTTTAATTTAACCCTAACATTAGAGAAATGATGAAATCGCGTCAAAATTTGGGAACAGACTACACTTCATTGACCCGTACAGTCTTGAGCACAATCTGTAATGTCATTGGCACAGGCACTTTTAAGTGATGTTATTTACGCATTTGACTGCTTCACATGTGATTGGTTGGCTAACTGAAGACGCCGAGCAAGTGAACACTAGCCAGGCCAATTTAGAAATCTATGAAGGTCACGGCCATTAAAATTTCTGAGGTCCCCTGTCATACATAAAATACAATAAATGCAAAAATAAATATTTGTAATCCACATTTGGAAGGTCTGATGTCATAGGGAACCAAATACATTTTCTTAAATACCCGGAAAATATGTTTTAATTCAGGCATGAGCCTTGAACTTCAGTATTGGCATACAGAACGTATTATTTGTTACATTAATTGATCGTATTTAAGTTATACATACACGTAATTTAGGATATAGAAGGAAAACAATTTCCATGTCTCTGGAAGAAAAAAATAAACTTGGTTCGCTATGGCATCAGACCCTCCTAGGGACGAGAAAAATTCGCGTTTTCATTTGGGCACAAGCTAAAATTTAAAAGACTGTGAGTTCATGTCACTTTTAGTGAACCCACGAATTTTTCCGATATTTTTTAATATTCTGAATACGTACACCCCTTTCTCTTTCCCTTACCAAGGCTGTGAAGTTATTCGAAGAAATCTAAAACACAGAGTAAATAAATTACTAATAGTTAGAGACACTGGTATATCGCGGGAAAAGTTGATTGTTTGCTAGGCTCCAACATGCAATGTATAACAATGGAGGTTTTGTATCGACATTGGCTATAGTTTATTTGAAGCACTGTGTCCCTCTTCAACAGATCCAATTATAACTGTGCAGTTTTAGCACATAGACTACCGTGTGAGATTTGCCAGAGAACTGTTCAAACGTGTTGCGATTGCGATACTACAGTTTATTGGAGACTATGTGAAACATTTTCGCGATTTTCCAGTGTCTCTACTAATAGTATGCAACCGTTGGTCATAATCATAACCCTCTTCAGCAGAAGGCCGCGGCCTTATATCTGGCAACCCTGCCAGGAAGGGTTATTTAAACACTTCTTTTGTCTCGCCAAAGGCAGTGGCTTCTCCTGATTCGCCGGTATGTAGGACAGAATAACGAATCAGGTACAGCCATTGTCTTTGGAGAGCTACAAGAAGTGTTGAAGAGACCCTTCCTGGAAGGTTTACCAGATCTAAGACCGCGGCCTTAGATCTGAAGACGGCTGTGTCATCATAACGCTTGAAGCTTTCTATCTCATTTTTTAAATTGGTTCATCTTTTGTACTGCAAAATTTTATTTTGTGATCTACATACAGTATACCTAGTAAGGGCATTACAAAACTGCTGTTTGTAAAACATACTGCATGAATGTACGTATACAATAATCTCTCAGGGGGCTGCACAAAATTTTGCTCCAGTCTGCCATTAACAAAATGAAATAATGCCCATTATCACTAAAATGATACGGTCATCAAAGTACGGAACAGTAACCGTAAACTCCGTCTTCTGACTCCTTACTCACTGTTTTTTTTTTTTTTTATTATTCTACAAATACCTATTTTATGATATACATGATTCTTATACCTTGGTTTGTAAGATACGACTTACAGATGTATTTTTTTCTATATGTACAGTAAAATACTGCCTGACGTTCCCATTGCTAGTGTATAAGTGCAACGTGAGATGTGATCAACTTGAGAATATCAACTACATTATTTAACGATTCTTAGAAATAGAACAAAATGTGTCGAAAAATTCCTAAAGTCATTAATTAAAGTTTTAAAAAAACTAAACAATTTTTGCAATTATTTCTAATTGCCTTTTATAGCGTTTTAATTGACACAAAACATATCGTACTACTCCTCATGCTGAGTTTTTTCTTATTTCATCCTTTTTTACAGCTTTAGAAAGATTTATTTGAAAATTTTATAGAAGCGACTTTGCATTACGCATATCATATCCGAATACGTAACGAATCACCTATTAATAAAGGCAATAAAACACTTAGTAACAAATTTGTAGAAGAATACACACAGAATCGTAAACTGCAGTTTCATTTCTTATACGCCGACAAATTAAATGACTCCCTCGGATATTCAGTAATGATACAAAAATTAGTATTTGGGGAAAACAACCTGTGTAAAATATAGAAGCGTACTTTCATTATATTTCGCTGGAGAAAAAAAGCTGTAATACGTCCAACATTGCAGAACTAAAACCATGGACAGAAAATTTTTGCGAGACACTCAGACTGCTCTGAAAAAGACGTAAATAAGTTATTCAAAATTTGTCTGACATGCACTAACAACACTCTTGTGTCAGCGCTTCTGATTAACACTCCAGACAATAAGAAAATAAAATGAATGCGAGTGATAAAGATATTAATCACTACCTGCCAAAAAGAGTGTTAAATGAAGTTCTAAATTAAAATTTTTATGTGAACAAACTTGCCTGACAAAAATATTGTCTTTTCTAGCCCAGTTTCCAATACTGAAATAACCACTTTAGTTTACGTTATTGTGCTTATCAATTAGCCTGGAAACCATTTTATGATCATTCCAGGCTGCAACTATATTGGAAACACTTTCGCGTTAAAAGCCCAGTTGGCTAGACTTTTCATAGCCCTTTACATGAAGCCGCAGTCAATTGTTTATGGGCCAGTGCTTTTGTGAGAAGCCAATTTTACTCCTGGCTGAGTTCCGCGCCATCCTGTCCCCTCCCCCTCCCCTTTTTTTCTGCTGTAGGCCTCGGAGCATGTCGGGCACACTGTACTCCAACTACAATAGATTTTATATTCAGACCGTCATTAGACTCGTTCACGAGTTTATTTCTATCAATAAATATTGCTACAGCTTACGTACAAAAAAAAAAGACTGTATTTCAGTTTCCAAAAACTTGCAAGTATTTCATATTTAGCAAACTTCGTTAGAAATTTAATAATTATAGGGACAGTGGTTTATCGTAGAGAAAGGAGACTGACTGTTTGCTAGGCTTCAATATAACGCACTCTTTTCCGATGTCCCTATCTGACTGGTTCAATATTAAACGTTTGCTAGTCGCTTGTAACCAAATATACCTAGGGACAGGAAAATTTCGTGAATTTAAATAACTGTACGCTAGAATACATTTTCCCATGCATACTCAAGCCCCGTCTATTCGTTCATTGTCTGCTGTTCCACTGAGCAGCAGATAGTTGACTAATAGTCGGGACTTGAGTATGCATGGATAGTTGCTTCAAACATGCAGGTCACTGAATTCGCGAAATTTTCCTGCCCCTAAATATACATTGTCGAATAACCGTCATCCAATTTACAAGGCGCAGGACGATACACTGTTATGGAGAACACGCTTGTACGAAATATTCTCGTGATACTAGTATTTCTAACGGGTGTGTTAACTTTGTACGATGCCTTACGTGGTTCGTAATTTGATGTTCTTACTATCAGTACTGCTCGACAAACCTAAGTGTGTCCTCGGAAAATATGTGAACTACAGCCGTCCCCCTCTCTGACATACTCTCCCCCCTCCTACACACTTTTGACCTGCTACACCCTGCCAGCCAATAGCGAGCAAGTAGCCTGGCCGAGCGACATGCACTGCGTTCAGTCTCGTCAGCTGGAAAGTGACAACCAGTGTGTAGTTAGTTGTTGTCCCGGGGGCCGATTAAATATCGCCACCTGCTATTTGCACCAACGCAGTGCCACGCAAGTGCAGAGCTGTGATTGGTGCAGTCAAATGAGAGACGTCACATCACAAAGACACGCTGTCAATAACAGTTAAGTGGAACTGCAATTGATTTCTACGCTATTTTCGAAGCTAGCGACTCTGCACAAAAACACTATGTCAATAGCCATGAAGTTGAACTGCAGATGTGCAGGTAAGGCAATGAAACAAAATTGTGCAAAAATCTTTTCGTGAAAACTATACCGGCATTTATAAATAGGGTTATAAAGTGTGATGTGGAACGAAGTTTTATACTCAAAAAGGCAAACTAACGAAGTTCCAGGAGGACCGTTGCAGTGACGAGAGGACGTAAAGAAGGAGAAGGGATTGGATGACTCCCTACCTGCGCTTCAAATGCCTTACAACGAGCTACAGCTACTATTTTTGACGAAACTATTTAACGCACATTAGACTTGATTATCTACGAAAAGAACACACTCTTCAAAGTATGTCACTATAGTTTTAAAAATGCGGCACGTTTATTAGAATCCTCATTTTCGGGGCCAATCAAAGTGGCTTTTTTTCAAACTTCCTTATCTGTAAAAATAACAACCGCATTCGAACAAACACAACTATAAAAACGAGCGTTAGACTTTGAACTATACTCTCCACAGGAAAAAGGATAATAGTGAAGTACTACACGAGTAGCTTGCGCGGAGAGGCGATAGTGTATTACGTACGTCGGTCAACAACACTCTTAACGCTCCTGCCTCACACACACAAACGCAGCCTAACTAGGGAGGACCTCAAAGGTGCTTGACTTCGAACTCGGTCCTCCACAGACCTGGTCCCTGGAGCAAGGCCAACTGGCACCCTGGTATGGAAATGATCAGCAGGTGGTGGCTCGGACAGGTTCTGCCGGCGAGAGAAGTGTGCAGGATTGAGAAAGGTGGTTGAGGAGGGAGGGGACAGGCCATGTTAACGCCTACTCACAACGATCCACTAAGAGACAGGCAAAATTCTCGAGGTCGTGGTTTTGAGTCAGGGTTTCAAACTAGTAACTGCGAACTGGAAGCTCACAGCCGGCCTCCGTAGCGTAGTTGGCAAGGCGCCGGTCTACGGTGCGTGCGGTCCTGGGTTCGAATCCCGGCCAGGGCATGGATGCTGTGTTGTCCCTTCACCACTTCGTCCTAACCGGCTCACAAGACCTCGTTGTTAAGACTCGGTTTCAGTCGCCGTATTGAATTTTATTATTTTTCGCTTTTTTTGAAATTCTAATAAGAATAATATTAAATACGAGATTGTACAGCAAATTCTGTTCACTTTGCGGAACTGTACAAGCATGGTAGTTGAGCTAGTAATGTAAAGTTAGGTCACAATCAGTCGGGCAAATTATAAATGTAAATAAAATTGCCACACAGATTGCGGCGTAATTATGTGTTAAGAGATAAATTACAATATATGTACTGCAGCGCAGTGTAAATAGCACTTGCGGTATACTCGCATATATTTAACATTATTCTCAGGGCCCGGTAGTTTTCGCGAAAAAATTTTTGCCCCACTTTGTTTCAGTGCCTTACGTGCACACCTGCAGTTCAACTTCATGGCTATGGCATAGTGTTTATGTGCAGAGTCGTTGGCTTCGAAAAAAGCGTAGAAATCAATTGATGTTTCCTGCGTTTATATATCTACCACACACTCTTAAGCGGTGACCCTACTTTACTATTTACGGAACATGCGTAGTGTCCGGCGCGTGCTTATCAATTTTTCTTTTACGATTTAGGTTATTTTTAGAGCCACGATTTTATGGCGAAAAGATTTTTGCACCATTTGGTTTCATTGCCTTATGTTCACATCCGCAACTCTGTATCATGGTCAGTGATTGGACGTTTTAACTGTCACATGTCTTGAGGTTCTGCTGACAAATCACAGACGTATTACGTCACAATAGCTTCATTGTTATCGGTGCAGCCAAGTGAGAGACGTGTCTGAGCAAAGACACGCTGCCAATAGCCGTGAAGCAGAGTTGCCGAGGTGCACGCGAGACACTGAAACAAAATGTTGCAGAAATCTTTTCGCGACAAAATCGTGGCTCTAGTTATTTTTTTTTTTTACGATTTCAGCCTGAAAAAAAATTTTTTTGGTCTCGCAACCACGAGCACCTGGGTTCGATCCCCAGCTCCGGCCATTCAAATTTCTGTTTCCCAGGGTTTTCCGAAATCACTTACGGTAAATGCTGTGATGGTTCCTTAATGCAGGCCACGGCTGATTCCTCCTCCAGGTACTATCCGTCTGAGTTAATGATTCTGTCTCTAATAGCACTACTGTTGAAGAGACGTAAAGCCTTACTTCCCCTATCAGTCTTCAGTAACAAAATTATACATAGGAAAAAAAACTTTTATCAAAAGTAAAAAAAAGTAATAAAAAGTACCCGCCTCAAAACAACTGGTCTTCGCGCCTCAGAAGTTTCTGTTCGCTTTTGGCGTGAACACGCATATAAAAACACTTTCGCGATAATCGTTCAACTGCTGCGTCAAAGGCTGCCGCCAGAAACACGACGGCGGCATTTAGAGTCGATATGTAAACACGCCTGTCAGCCGAGCACACAACTAACATACTGTGATCACAACCGCGCAGGCGATGATGACACACCGATACAACCGCGCAGCTCGTGCTGACAGTCATTCTGGCCGATATCGCCTGCCTTGTCTGGTCACGGTGAAAGTCATGCAACTATACCACGTCCCAACTGTGGCTTTCTTTCTCAACGAAAATAGCATCCGCTAGTAAATAACAACTCTAACAATGCACGCGTCAGTTAAACACACCCAAAGGAAAACAAAGGAAAATTAAATTTAAAAAAACCTCAATTTTAACGTAGTGATATTAAAATCAGAATAAACTATTTCACTAATTATCATATTTCAATTTTACCGTCCTTTAATTAAAACATTAAATTGTATAAATACATCACGAATGAGCTAATATTAAGGTAAGAATTCCTGGAACTATGATTCGGATTTTTACACATGGATTTAATCTAATTTTTTATATTACTGGTTTTATGTGTATATATTTGGCCATAATCGGACGCGGAAAAACAAATCGGCGGACAGTTTTTATATTATATAACTATGTAACTATTCCATTACATTAAAGTACCTAGTGAAATTGCAGAAACGAAAACGCTCAAAATTATCAATTATACTAATCACATTATTTTTAGTATTCAATCAATTCTATGTCTAAAATGTTCAGTAAGCCACACATCTTACGCCATATCGAGGCTAAATGAATTTAAATAAATCTGAAGAAATGCGTTAGAGAGAGAGAAAATTTAAATAATTTGAAGATGGCCGCGGTTGTCCCATTTACATAGACTGTAATCTTACTTTGCACGTATGTTTCCTGGTACTTCTTCTTCGAAGGAAAACAGGATAGCTACTACCGCTGTGCCGGTGCTGCTTCCTCTCTGCTAATGATTCGTCTTAATCAGCTAAACTGTGGGTAAGAACGAAGCACTCGGATGTAGGTCACCTCTGCTTGCTTTATTTTCTCACGGAAACCACTCAACTGCAGCAGGCTTTGTTCTGTTTCGCCTTGAGCCCGGTTATGGAAGTCTCGGGGAAGATTTCCTTGGGAAACACACGCAGTTGGACGAGGATATAATTGCAACAAACAATATGCCGGCATTGTTCAGTTCTAGCTTCATTGCGGAAACTATGCATCTTGTTGGACGTTCTGCGGAACTGTCTGCGTGGTGCCGACCACACACAACTTCCACCAGCAAAAAAAGAAAAACGTATTATGCTGAACTGATTGCGTTTAATGGAGATTTCAAACTATATAAACGAAATGCATAATATTCAAAGACCAATAATTCTAATTCTTCAACCATCAGTATACCTCATTAAATGTAACTTGCAAACAAGTTATCAGGCAGATTGAATACATGCTAATATACATTAAAATTGCACTTATTAAAGCATAAACGTACATTGAAGTCACAAACTAACCCTGTAGAAATAAAATTTTAACTATTTTATGTTTTCATTGAGTCCAATAACGTCATATACCCCAGTACTACAAGAAATAGTCACCGGAACAGCATACTCAAGTGTATGTAATTAGTGTATTTGGTAACAATTACGTCTTACTTAACTTTAATTCATGATACTTCGGTCAGTAGATATGCAGGTGGCTACAGTTTACGCAACACTACAAAATTTTAATTTGGCTAAACCAACACAAGCGCATTGATCTAATCTGAACATAAATTATACTCTGTTTCGTATAACGTCAGTAAATTTTTACAGCTATCTGGGTAATTACTGTTAACATCATGTACTGTCTACCACACTGGGAAACAAAATTGACAGTGCACATTGTGTAATGGACATCTCACATTTATTTTAGAACCAATAAAGTCGAATGGCACATCAATTACCTACAACAACTAAAACTTAAATGCCCTCAGAACTGTCATACTTTAATGAAGTTATGCGAACGCCTGTATTGACTGTGCTAAAATGAACTAAAATTTTCTGAGTAGAAAATTGGAAAGTTACAAAATTATGTTTAGAATATTTACTGACAAATTAAGTGTGTATAAACTGCAATAAGCGGTAATAAGGAACAATGCCAGGTCATAATTATTTGATATAAGTTGATTTTAAATCATAGGCCTATTTGCAAGTAGTCTTAATTCATTCAAGTATTGGTATATCGGCAGTTTGAAATTTACTGTGACAGTAACAGTTTGACAGCTCATAAAAAAACTGTTTACACTTAGGTTCACTGCAGCATAGATTACTAGCCCATCCAGCGCCTTTATGAAAACTTTATGCTGATAAAATTAGTTTTTTTTTTTCGTGCAAAACTGCCGTAGCTCTGTCTTGCAGATACATTGTGGAAGTCAAATATATATTTTTTATGTTGCATCAATTGCGAAAATATTTTAACATAGTCTCCAATCGTGACACGTGTGAACAGTTTTCTGGCAAATCACACACGTTCTGTGTTAAAACTGTACAGTTCTAATAGAATCTGTGGAAGAGGGACACAGTGCTACATATAAACGATATATAGGGCCCGGTAGTTTTCGCGAAAAGATTTTTGCCCCACTTTGTTTCAGTGTCTTACGTGCACACCTGCACTTCAACTTCATGATTAGTGGCAGAGTGTTTTTGTGCAGGGTCGTTATTCATTTGACTGTGCCAATCAGTACATGGATAACTGTGACACAACACGTCTGTGATTTGCGGGTTTAACCTCCACACGCTGGGTGTTACGGCATCCAATCACTGACCACAAAGCAGAGATGCAGGTGCGCACGCAAGGCAATGAAACAAAGTGATGCAAAAATCTTTTCGCGTAAACTACCGGGCCCTAGCGATAGCCAACTTAGGATAAAAAAAACCTTCACTGTTCTACATAGAACGTTGGAGCCCAGCAAACAAACAACTTTTCCCGCGATTTACCAGTGTATCTGATAATGCATATAGCTTTGCTTAGCAAAATAATACGAGAAAATACGATCGTATGACGACTCAAACATTGTTAAAGTCTGTGTTTAAAAAGAAAATAAAAAGTAAACGCACACACACGTTTCCTTGAAACACTTTTCGGCCTTAACCTCTCAAATGCTTCTTAAACACTGCCCGTGAATAATAACATTCACAATTATATTTTGGAACACTGTTCTGCAGGCGAACTGACTAAGCAACTTCGAAGGAAATAAGAATAAAACACTGCATAACAGCTTACGTTGCAAGGCTTTTGTCGTCCATGAAAGATACTTTTTCACCTCTAGAACGTGTCCACTCTTTTACTGCGCTAGACGTTTTGGTTCAGTGGCCATCATACTTTCTATAGAGTACTTAAACAACTATTTTTGTTGAATCGAAAGAAAACCATACGGTTGTTTCATAAGCTGAGAAGAATACGATTATTACTGAACACTTCATAACTATACGATTTTGAAAAAGGGACTGTGCACTGAAACATTACCCAAGATAATAATTTGTTTAAATTAAATTTCTACCTAGTAATTCGTCTAATTACAGTAACGTATTTCCCGTTGTGGATTCAAACTAATCAATTCGTTTTTCAAATAATTATAAATATTTAATTTAATAAAATCATAGCCTTAATTCTCATCTGTCAACTAAGATTCTTGAAAACAAAATTTATTCAAGTGAAAACATATTTTCTGTTTATCTACATTAATATTGACGGGTTTAAAAGTCAACACTTATGTTTATGCTGCCTGGTATCATAAAACTATTTTTTTTCCATTTCATGGTGGGACTAATTGTGTTTAACTGGGTTATATGGAATTAGTTAAGTTTTGACATTACATCTGAGATACTTTTAAAGAGCACTAAACACTATAAAATTTTAGAACTTATTTAATTGAAATGCATTATAATTAGTGTACTAAATTAATAGCGTATTTGGAAGATACCCCCAAACATAAAGCAGACTGTACATTGAAGGATGACATGAAATAAAGCCCAACGATGGAGACGAGACGGAATGCAGAGGACGGAGGAAACTGGAGTACCCCGAAATACCGACAGTCAACAACAACGTCCAACATCTACCCTACATGCGAAAAACCAGAGACCGACCCTACCGGAAATCGAACCCGGATCGACTCTATGGAGAGCGATTGTGCGGCCATTTTATCGGTGTATTTTAGTTTAACATATTTAGCTAAAGCCATCGTTAAAAATAATTTCGCAAATTCTCCGCAAACTTAAAAACATTAGCAGATATCACGTATACAAATATATACGACTATACAAAACGGTAAGACAGTATTCAAAGTACGCTACAAGTTTCCGTGAAAATATTTCTCGATTTCTTATTCCCAGAACCAATTTATAACTGAATTTTTATTTTTAGCAAGGTCTCAGATGTTTGTTTGCAATCACGTGGCTTCAGTCACGGAAAAAGTCCGATTTGCGCGTATACCAGCGAAGGGTGAAGAATCTTGCAGCACACAGCAACAAAACTAATACAATGGCCCTGCGCGTAGGATGCTAAAATCTGCTTTGCTCGCATATTAACTTCCTGTCAACTTCAGATCTACATATCAATTAAATGAGCTTACGCTCCCAAAATAACCTACTTGCTGTCTATCGAATTGTCTTCTAAAACAGCTCGAAAAGAAGCCCTTTATAGCCATTTTAATGAAAATAATGAGAACGCAAGTAAAAATATCGTCAGGGCCATGTGCACGCGAAGGTCGGGACGGTCACGCGTATCTCAGGAGCGTGACACGAGCAGTTCCATTACAGAACATAGTTTCGACCCACACAAGCCGGTGACTGTACACGAGTTGCTGCTAATGTCTCTAGTTATTGACCAGAGGTTTACAGACACGTCCAGAAGACAAGTCAACTAATTCTCATCTGGTTTATGTTTCACTACTAACGTTAACAGTTCGCATCTTGGTGTTCCGATCAGCTGGTTCTCAAGCCTGAAAGGCAGGAATACATCGCAATTCCCGAAACGGTGCATTTTTTATTCGTTGAATGGAACTTGTGTTGTCATTTGTTTGTTGTCAACTGTCCACTGATTTTTTTTAATTCTACATTTTTTTCGTATTGGGAATCTGGTTTGCTTTGTGTTCGTCGTTTGTGTCTGGGTTTTGTCGAAATCTCAATGAATTCCATTTTTAAAATTCCTGCTGCCAAATATATATATATATATATATATATATATATATATATATATATATATATATATATATATATAAACTTACCTAATTCCTCTGAAAGAGCTATTTTCGTTTTTTTGTACTTTGTCATTCAAAACAAGCTTGGTCAACAAAACATGAGCAATGGCGTTGTCCACAAATCAACCAATATATTCTTATTGTAGACTCTCATTGCAACTAATATTTAAAAATCTCGTTAACCCGAGTGTAAATCTGTATGTTCCAGTTTTCCCAGATAAAAGTTCGAATGAAGAATTAAGTGTTTTGTTCACTAACAGTTTAAAAGCTTTTTGACAATGCTACGGATATCGCGAATAAAATTTTGTTTTTATCAAGTCCAATCATGATTTCCAAAGAGTGGTTGGGATTGATAAAAATACCCATTATTAATTTTCTAGTAGCCTTAATTACATAACTGTCTAAACATCCTGGCATAAATCGTCTTATAGTTCGCACAATGTACTCTGCCTGCTGCCAGGCATCGCTGAACAGAAAATAAAATTTAGGGAGTGAGTGTATTAGAAGCAGTGTTATTTAATGCAGTCATATTTTCACACGGGACTACAACGTAAACAATTCATGCGTGCAGTACAAAACATTATTCGGCAGTTAAAATTATTATTTAGTTTCGTTGCGCAACAAGTGAAATCAATATTTACAACTAAGTTTTATTAACGCATAAAAAATAATATCCCCGCGCGTTTAGGGCCTACAATAAACAGTATGCTTGTAAGTTAAAATACCATGTTAGCTTTAAACGTTGCATGGAATACGAGTGTTGAGGGAAAAAACTTCCCTTGGTTTATTCTACTCTTGCAAATATTATTTTTGACAAATTCACCAAATACACGTTTTTTTCGTTTTTTTTTTTTTTTTTTTTTTTTTTTTTTTTTTTTTTTTTTGCAAATAGAAATACAATAATTTCTTTCTCAATCTTGTCACAACTTGTAGATATACCGTGTGGAGGATGGGAAAGCATACAGTGAAACTAACACAATAACTTTCCTGCTGGTTTGTTACTAACAAACGTATTATTTTATCGTAAATCATGTGCAGTAGCATGCGTTCATGCAACCAGAAAGTATAAATTATTCTTCGGCTTACAAACACCAAACACAAGTCATACTTTGTGGAACTGTTTTCCGAGTGACTTGCCATCAGCATTTAGCTCATTAGTTCACGCATTTAATTTTAGTCTGAAATGCTACAGCCGTACTCGTGTCGAATCCGCAAATGAGCTACTTCCATCAGCCACCGATAAATCAGACATGCAGGAACTTAACACGAATCGGGTCACCGGCTGGACATAAACGAACGAATCAGGAATCAAGATCTGCTTCCTAACTGTACAGAAACGGCCATAAATATTTTACACGTGCAATGCATACAAGAGCGTGTCTGTGGTGACTGAGCGCGTCAAGTCATCCAGTGTTGTGAGTTCACGTTAGCAAACAACTCGTTGAACAAACATTTCCACGACTAACACCAAAATATTTAAATTTATCCAAAGCCGACGAAGAAAAAAAAATCAGCAATAAAAAATAACCATAAAGGGTTTTTAAGTTTAAGAGGATTTCAAGTCTCGTAGCATAGCCATCTTTAGTAGAAGGCCGCCACCTTAGATCTGGCAACCCTGCACACAAGGGTCATTTTAACACTTCTTTTAGCTCTCCAAAGGCAATGGCTGTACCTGATTCGTTATTCTACTCTACATACCGGCGAATCAGGGGAAGCCACTGCCTTTGGCGGGACAAAGAAGTGTTAAAATGACCCTTCCTGGCAGGGTTGCCAGATATAAGGCCGCGGCCTTCTACTAAATATGGCTATGCTCGTAGAAATTTAGAGACGGTTAAAATGCACATTATGCACTTTAAAATGTGTTGGTAAATTAAACGTGCATTGTGTCACAATTTAAAAAATAAAATACATAACGTGTATCAACCCCTTTAGACGTAGTTGCTTAGATTTATTGATTTTATATTTGCTTACTTGTAACTAATTTGTATGACTTAATTTTGAAATTCAGAGCTAGTAATGACATAAAGTATTACAGAATTGTTTCAGCTTCAGTGAACTAACTGTGATCTATATTTACTGATGTGAGACTGAAACAAGTAAATAACTAATTTATCCCCAATTACGATTACACAGATATCAAAACAGTAAAGATATGTAGGCTACGCAAATATGATCTTGAAATAGGGTTAACACATTCTCTACTTCCTAATCTTTCTTTTTACATAATTTACGTAGCATTAATGTTGCGGAGTAAGTTAATTTAAAAAACACGATTTTAAGGAAACTTGACTGTTAAGGGCGTTGCCTACCTCGGAGCCCTGGCGAAGAAAGAATAGTGTTTTACATGTTAAAATTATTTTCAACGGCACTTTGTCACCTTTCGTGTTGCTTCCGGACAGAAACCAATTTCTGCGCCGAGAAAAGGAGAATATTGCTACGTAAATAAAATTGCAGAAAATAAATTATTAATAGACATTTTCGGGCGTTTTTTGTGTGTAAAAATGCTTTATTGCACACAATTTTCGGGATATTGAAAAAAAAAACTACCTACACGATCCATAGCAGTGTACGCGGCACAGAGACGAACAAAAAAGTCACTGGTGGCATATATGTAACTTCAACCGTTACTGAGACAGGTGGAAAATAATTTAACCTGTAAAACCCTTTGCTTGCTCCCTCCGTGGCTTCAAAGTAGGCAGCGCCCTTAAGAGCCGTATGCAGCAGTCGCTAGATACAGCGTCTGAGGTGCGAAACAGGCAGACAATAATAGCTATACTGGCTCGTGGGTCAACATCCGTATCAACTTTACACGCTGGGAGTGAAAAAGGCGTGCAATGTTTTGATCGTTGACTGTTTTCTATAGGGTTTTAAGCAGTTACCCTGGTTATTTTATTTACGGCAAGTGTGTAGTAACGTATCTCGCATGCTTCTACATTTTTGTATTATGATTTCGGTTGATATTTTTTGATTGATAGTACTTTGATAAAGCCGTTTTAAGAAATTCTGAGGTACCCTGAAACCATATTTCTAAGCATGATATTAAAAAAAATTAGACATGCAGCTTTAAATGTGTTTTCTTTTGTAGACAAATAAACCGAACACCCGTTTAGTAGTAACTTATTTATATAAGAAAAAAAAACTTTCCCCTAACACGTTGCAGCACTGTTCAAGTAGGCGTACCAGCTGTATAGGGCTCTTAAGGGTACCGCCTACTACGCGCTTAAAAAAAGTTACAGTATGTTCGTAGATGCTATATTTACTAAACTGTTCTACGTGTACCCACTGTGTCAATGTACGAAAGTAAAATACACTTCAAACTATGAAGAACGGGCCCCATCAACTTTACTAAAAACATATTTTCAACGTGTTGTATTTTAACCGCTACTCATGGGATTCGTGTGAAACTACTCTACGAACATACAATGGTCTTCGCTTAAAACTTTTCACCAATAAAAAAACGGGGTCACCACTGAAAGTGTCAGTCGGGCAAGTGATCTACGATAACACTGCATGTTGTTACAGTGTCTTACGATAGAGGCGTTACCGCGCTAGATGAGCCGGTCAACATCGCCCTTGTCGCTATGCCGCACTCACACAAACACACGGCCAGTAGGCGGACGCCATAAGGGCGTTCAAATGGCGAAAAATCATAATTTCATATTTGTATAAAATAGGGTTAGTTTTGTAGGCATTACTTGAGAGTACATTTTCCTCTAACAAAAAAAAATAGCTCAGCCAGTTTTCCTATAATGGCATTTCAGGCTCAAAATTTGCATATTTATCTCCGAAACAAATCTTGAAAACCAGTAGACATAATGAAATTGAAAAAAAAAATAATAAATAAAAAATCACATGAAAACTACATGCCACGGTCTACAGCTTGAAGCATATAAAACCCATTATAAAATATGTTTGTATTAAAAAAAACCGCTAAAAGAAATTTCAAAAAATTGCAAATATATGAATTCTTTTTAAATACAAAAATGTTTTGTAAAGGGCTTTTATATGCTTCCAGCCGTAGACCATGATAAATGGTTTTGATATAATTTTCTTCTATTTCATTATGTTTACTGGTTAACAAGTTTTGTATGAAGTAAAAATACGCGAATTTTGACTTGGAAATGCCGTTATGGGAAAAATTGACTCTTTTTTTTTGTAAGAGGAAAATGTGCTCCCAAGTTACGTCTATAAAACTAACACTATTTCATGAAAATATAAAATTGTAATTTTCTCCTACTTGAACATCTTTAATGCGCATTATATTTTTAACGTGAAAGCGGACGCGGTGAGTCACAGGAGGTAGAGAAATGCATTCGACAGACATGCGAAGGTCACATCCCTACCACAACGACCAACAAAAGCCGTGAGTAGCGGCAGAGGCGGGCACCTTCAACGCCAGGCTGCTGGTAAACAAAACACGGGCTCCTCAAGGTCGTCATGGACCGCAGCTTTCGCTAGGAGGCACCCGCTACATGCGGTTGCAATAAGTCACGTGGGCAGGATAGCTACTACAAAATATAGCTGCGTCCGTCCGTGCAAACAGTAACCCGAGTACAGTTTCCTAACGTACAACTCACGAGAGTGGCTTCTCGATCTGCTCCTTGTTACCCAACTCGAGAGTAAGCTGCTAACTTACGAAACTGATCAAGAGGAGCGAAAAAAATGTAAACAAGGGACATAAACAAACCCACACCGACAGTGATCATAATATAGTAGAAAGAAGCAGGAAACGAATGTTATTTATAATACAAAAATAATAACGTGTAAAAAATTGCACATAAGTCGTGCTGGACGGTACCGTTAGTCGGAGTGTTTTCTCGGAGATATCCCGTTTCCGCGTCCCTTCATTCCGACGGTATTATATTCGATGCCGCTCAGACACCTTTCACGATATTGCTTCGAACGAAAACAGAAGAGGAAAACATTGTTATAGGAATAAAAATGTAAGAGAAAAATAACGAGCAGGTGTATCACGCATGAAAATACTTATTTGTTCTTAGTTTTCAGGATATTGAAGATGTAGACTTATAAAGATCCTGCAGCGATGTGGGCTGCACGGTGGAATACAATTAAACATACAGTTCCCAAGTCTTGCTCTCTCACCAGAGTTCTGAGACAGGCAACGCCCTTAAGAGGGCGATAAAGGTTATACTTTTGGGTTGTTTTTGGAAGACAATGCGGAAGCAAATATAGATAAAAAATACTATATAAGGATCATGAGATTCTAGCATACCATTAAAAAAAGGTACAATTAGGAATCCCTGTTTACAAAATTGCATTAACACTCTTACTAATATCAAATTTATATAACAAAAAGGGATATGTTTAAGCAAGTTGGACAACTAGCAGACACTAAAGTACTCGTATCGAAAAAATACAGGATTGCCCAAAAGTCCTGCATCATAGGAAGAACAACTTACACTAAATGTATGTGAAGTAAATAATAGTAAGTGCTCAATATGATTGCCTGAAACATCGAAACACAGCTGCAGGCGATCATGCATGTTCCACAGAGCAGGATAATATCCGACACGCTCTTCAATAGTCAGCATGGTTCACCTGTAACATGAAGAACACAACTGCCTTCGATGCGGGACTTTTGGGCCAACCTGTACGTAGAATATGGCGTTGTTACCTAACACATTAGTTCGTAGCCGGTGATTTATACAAATAATAATTTTCCCCATTAATGATCTACATGCATTCGCTTGATGCACTGTAACAGTATATTTGAACTGAAAAAACCCTCCTCACCCCTCTGCAAAATTCCCAACAACCTTCCTACGTGAGCAATATCTGTCTAACGTACCTACAATGCTAGACTACGAGTATTTGTAAATTCCTACAGCTATTCAATACCCTGTTAAGGCCTATGTACTGGATTTATTTTTCTGCTTTTGATGCCCGGAGACAGAGTAGCGATAAGGTTATCTTGTCCTACGCGAAGGTAACCGCTTCGCTTCTATGCGCGCCAAACTAACGTGCTGTGTTTTCGTTTATTTTTTTTTTGTATATGATTTCAAGCGGTAAACCTACAATTTAATTTGTGGAAAATTTTTAGTAAAGCCCAATACATGCTTCTAGTGCTTGCTTTAAGAAACCGGGCGGGATTTCGATAGTTACGGAAGTTTAAATAAGTGTTTGTAGGTATTCTAGGAAGCTCCAAAAAGCGAGTTGCTTCTCCTCCCCCTCCCCTCTATATTGACTGAAGAATGTGTTCTTTTTGTATATGAACAACTTGGTAATAAGTAGGGACATGAAAAATCCGCGTTTTCATTTGAGCACACGTTAGAATTCAAACAATTGTAAGCTTGTGTCATTTTCTCAGTTGACTCTTGACTTATTTGACACCTGGAGAGTTCTGAGCCAATAAGAAAGAAGTAGTTAAACGCAGGTCCAATCATGTAACTTGATTGTGTCCGCGAGCAGCTAATATACAGTTGCTGTCTACTTGAGCGAGCATATATTCTTGGAGACTAGCCTACAAGTCAGTGAACCCGCGAATTTTTCACGTCTTTAGGAATAAGTTGAGCGGTTTTTATTAATAAACGTGGCACGCTACAACACCGTACATAGGCCAAAGTCAACTGCGGCCCTAAATGAGGGTCAGACCCTCTGTATGGAGATATGGGCGTGAGACTCACCTCTTGAGGGGGGCGTGGTGCTTGGTGCCGTTGATGACGAGCTTCGGCTTCGGCTTGTCGGTGGGCGTGACAGTGCTCTGGCTGGCCGTGCTGCTAGCCACCTCGCTGCTGCTGAAGCTACTCACGCTGCTCTCGGAGGAGATTGTCGGCGTCTTGGAGCTGGCCGCGCGGCCGTTGGTCAGCGCACGCATCTGCTGCTGTTGTTGCTGCTGCTGCTCCAGCTGCAGCTGCAGGTGAGTCTTGCTCGGCACCGGGGGAGGCTTCTCCTCCACGGGCAGCATGTACGACAGCATGGCGGCGGGGTATATGACACGGGTGGGATCGGAGGGAGATAACACGTGGTGTGGGTTCACATCACCCGCACGGCGCGGCACGCGGGGGGAACGCACTCGCTCTTGTGGTCGACGACGCGGCCGCGCACACGCTACGACACCGGGACGTCTTCGCGGGAAGGCAGCCCGTCGGGCGAGGACGGCATGGTCGCTGGCAGACAGAGAAGGCGAGCACTAGGCGTCGGGCCGGCGTTCAGCTGGGGACTGGTGCGCCCCGCCTGTGGCTGGCAAGTTGGTAACACTGGGCCGCCTCTCCTGCCCCCGCCACCTGAGAGGACGCGTGTGCGCACGCGCCGCGGCGCCCGCAGGAACCTGGGGGGCTACCCCGCCTCGCCGCCGCCTACAACACATGCACCACGCCGGCCATCAGCAACTGTGACAACACCTGCTCCACACACAACACTACTACATACCAAGGTCACTATGTTTCCTTACCCATGGGCCAGCTTTTTGAGTCGTTTACTGACAGTTACGTCATTACAGATGGTTACACACAACTTTACACCAGGGACGCACATCAGTGGTTAGGGTGACTGGAGCCGTGAGGGGTGGGGGAGGAGGAAGTCGTTCCACAAGATCTAATATGCCTATACTACTATATATTCTGTTAACAACAGACAGGTGAATTTCAACACATCTCTTAATCATTTACTGTATATGATGTTCATAAACATTATCAACATAGTTTCGGACCTTTAGTGAAAAAATGGGGAGGGGGGAGGTGATAGGTGTATTTGTCAAGGTCGAAGTACAGTGGCAGCCTACAGGCCACTGCACCTGACTGTACAATATGTAGATCTCACTTCTAAACAAATATAAAAATTGTCATAAAGTTACAATGAAAATTGTACAAAAAAAAAAAGAAATTATTATAATTTGTAACATTGCAAAAATATTCTTTGAGTTCAAATGAAATAATTATCTGAGTATTTATTTCTGGCAAAATAAAAATCGTACTTTCGTTAAGGATACTCCGGAAACCACAGTTTGTGAGAAAATATTTTTCAAGTGTATTCGTCATAGTAATTTCTATGCTTGTAGGTACGGAAATATGAGTAATTTGGCCGAAATATTTTTAGAACTTATTATGTGAACAACTGCCTTATTAAAAATAGTTATGGCAGAAACATGTGTACATAAAAAAAGTGTTAACGTTATTACAAGCAAGCGTTGATATCTTCTTACGTACAAGTCCAGGAGTTACTGTGATGGATAAGTTTGAGGAAGGCTTACTCGCCTAAGTGTTGTTCCTGATGCATTCATAACGGAAATACGCCTTTCATTTTGTCAAAATTAAAGACTCGATTAATTGATTTTTAAAACATGTTAAAATTAAATTTAAAAAATGTTTTGCAGTGTTAGAAATTATAAACATTTCCCTTTCACACACAATTTCAATTGTAATTTTTTGATAGTTTTTTTTTAGTTACGGTAACGGTTATTAACTATAGTAGCTCTTAATATTTTACAGTCAACTTTTACCTTATGAATTAATTCCAGCAACGTGTAATCGTTTCGTCACCTTATTCGTTAATACTATTCCAAATACAATTTTTGTAAATGTATCGTGCACTAACATTAGCTTGTTGGCGAAATTACTTAACTGAACTAAACCAATATCACAACTGAAAACAACACATAAATTCACGCCATGGTCGGGAGTGGTACCCGGTACTTCTGAGTCAAGGCAATACCTTAAACCCAGCCCGGGATGTTGCGTACCAAAATTATTGCAACAATGTATTTATTGTAGACACAAGAACACTTAAAACTTTATTCTTGGAGAGGCCTCGAAGTATAATTTTTTAAAAACATCAATACATTTTTCTCTCAATTTATTTGCATTTCAATAAACTCAATAGCCCATTAAAATATACAGTTTTTGAAAGTCATAGTTTTTCATGAATTCTATTAACTTAAAAAATAAAAACATAATTTGCACGAACAAAGTAAGCAATTATGCATATTAAAAGTTTTTCATGTATAAAAATAAAATAATAATTTATTCGCATTTAAATTAAAATAACGAAATTTTAAATAAAAACTAAAAAATAAATATAAATACTTTTTAATATAAAAACATTTTATTTGGGTGGTTTTACATACAAGACCTTACAGCTTACAGCATCGTTATTTACTGTAAATAGTTTTCAGTTTGGTATGTGGGTTGGTTTTAGGTTTTAGTGTCGTTCATAAAACTGTAACATGAAAATTTTAACATTTACGAGCAATTATGCAAAAAAACACGAGATATAAAAGAAATTCATAAGAACAAAATGTTGTCACATTTTAAATATTTATTTAAATATTTGGTACAAATATAAAAAAAGTATGACAATGAAAATTGCTGTAGGCTGTGCCTTCAAGAAATGTGGACCAATAGCAACCTATAAGAAAACAACCACTGACTCTCGCGCTACCGTCGGTCATTCACTGGAACAGCAGCCAAAGAATGAGATGTGGACAGTGGAGTCCAGCCGGCAAGTTGATAAACCCGTAAAATTACCGGGTCTACAACGATTATAAAACCGAGAGCGGGGTATGCAGTACAACTGGAGCATATTTCATCAAGAATCAAAATGTCTATAAAGTACATATTTAACTCGATAATAGCAGTGGTGTGTGTATGTGTATATTTGGATACTCTGCGTTGTAATCATGCGCAGATCTGCCACGACAAAGCTACGTTACTTGAACACGAGGGATGAACTCATACACGCGATTCGTAGGCAGTTACCTAAGTTGCTCAAATGTGTGGAATTTCACAAACTGTGTGGAATTTCAAGTGGTTTGTGGAATTTTTCGTGGAATGCGAACGTATATATTCGTAATATTTTTATAATTGATACGTGTCGTTTAATGTAGCAGAGCATTTACGAATAATTGTTGATAGCAAAAATTCAAGATTTAATGTCAAACTAGTAGTTATCTACTAGTTTAAAGAATGCCGTCAACGATTTTTATATTTCACTTTCCACAAAAAGTATTGTAGTCAACTCAGCGCGGTAAGTTGTTAACTTTGCAGTTCTGAAAAAACAAGGATAAGTTTATAAGAAAGCTGAGATCTTCATGGTTTGTGAAACTGCGTGGAATTTAATTTCGGTATCTGTGGATTTTGGAACTGTTGTTCTGGCAACACTGGTGAACACCGAAAGAAAAATTTTGTAGGAGCTCTTCCCTGCTAAATTATTTTTTGGTAAGCACATAATTTTTTGTGATCACTGTTTCTTTTTACTAGTGTCAACAAACTCTTCCTGTGGTGAGCACAAGAATATTTGTGAGTATAAAATACAAACATAATATTCCATAGCTACGACAAAATATTTATTTCCGAGAATGTCTCACCGGAAACATTTGCATTCGTGCACAGTTACAAGCTTCAGCGCTGCACTGCATTTGGGGTGAGCGGTGGCCGACAGTTTGAACAGACACTACATTTAACAGCGACTTCTGTCTTCATTCCTTGTTCTTAAATGTGTAACTACAATTTAATTTTGTTGCACTGCTTGTTGTGTAATTTTCATGTCCTGGTTCATGCATGCTGCACGGATGTCCGACGATATCCACTGCGCTGTGTTATTATCGTGTCCGACATCGTCCGAGCCCGATATTAGGTGTCATTTGTATTTGTAAATACATATAACCTCACTGTAACCAACATATACGAGATACCAGCAGTACTGTTCACACCTACATAGGAACGCACTATTCCCACACAAACACTAATTATTATGTTTGCATAGTTTCCCCTGCAGATTTCCACAACGGGCGTTAGACACTGCTCCTTTACCTACTATGTTGTACTTGAATTTATACCAATCTGGTGTTATTTTTTTATTATTTGTTCCAGTACAACGGCATTTTTAAAAGTATACACAGTATTGTAATATAAGTCATTCGTAGGAACCACTCAATCTTTAAAAATAGAATAACTGACTTTAAAAAAGTTAAAAATAAATAAATAAAATACCGCTGGGACTTTTTTCTACTGTTATTGCTGATAATCTATGTCACTTAGCCATTTTGGAGAAGATACACAGTTTAATATAAACTGTGATTGGCGCAGTGGGTAGCGCACCGGCCTCTTACCAAGGCGATCGGGATTCGATTCCCGCCAGGGTCGGATCGCGGATTTTTGCCGGTCTATGTCACAGACCAGCGGATTTTTTCGGGGATCTCCAGTTTTCTCCTTTCATTCCGCAGACACTCAAGGTCCTTACTTCGTGTCCTTACTTCGTGCCTATGGGCGCCCAGTCCGGGGTGCGATATTCTAACCCTAGGATACCCTCCTATTTATAATTAATATTAACTCTACCCAATCATTGTGAGTTATAAAAATGAGGGACTTAGATTTATAGTGATGTAAGTCAGTTAAAATAGTTCCCTCTTTAAAAATGTTAGTAATAACATGCAAAATGCAGTACATTCTTGCAATAAGCAAATGGAGTGAGTGAGAGATTTTGGTCAGCGCTGGTGGGGGGTGATATGAGGTGGGTAAGGAGCTGTGCCGGAATGAAAGGGCGGGGGAAACGGCACGATTCCCACATGCGAAAATCCTGGGTCTGACCCCGCCGGGAATCGAACCCGGATCGCCTTGGTGGATAAGCAAATTGAATTAAAAAATTCAGTTAAGAGTGAAAAAATCCGTTACAGAATTTTATTTTGCAAAATATGAATAAAAACGACATTAATAAAAATGTGTGACTTACACCACTATGAAACTCAGACCCTCAAAAGTCTGTGACGTTGGGAGAGAGCATCTACACTAAAATATGTTAACATTGCAGCGGAATAGGTACTTATTTATGTTAGATCAGTAATACTGTTGTGTAAAATAGAGGGAAGTACTGGCTCATAATGATTAAGAAAAATTAACAGAAATTAATTCTGCGCGGAAATTTCCGAGCAGGTGAAGAAAAGTATGTCTCAAAATTTGTTTTCGGTTAATTTACTTCGACTTAGCGGCAGCAAAAATTGTCAAAATATTATATTATTTAAAAACTACAAACTTCAATCAGCAAAATATTTTACTCAAGGCTACGTACCTTTTTTTCTACATAGTATCACACTCTTTTTAGAAAACTTATTAAAAATAATATAACCAAAACTAGCGTGGCCGCATTATTAAAAACATTTTCAAAATCTCCTTAATAAATGTTACATTTTTACCATGACTTAGGAGGGGCATGAGCCCCTCTCCCCTAGCGCACTCCTTTGTGGCTTCGCCCATGTCACCTAGTACGTACTTTCTGCGAGACAGTGAAGTTCCATGCGACTAGTTACTATTTAGGCAGTCCTAAATGCGAGCATGCAAACATCCGTCTGCCAAGGTTGACGTCATAGACGTGTGTAACTACACGCAACTGATACCAACCTCACAAGTCGTGAATGTTCTTCGACACTCGTGATAAACACAATATGCTGGTACTCGGGGAAAACATTAGAAGAATTGTTTTAATGGACATGGTATTGTTTGCAAGTTAGTCTGTCGTAAACTTTTCAAAACTGCTGTCTCGGTGCAGGCGTAAGCGAGGTTTAGAAGACACTTTTCGAACACAGCACATGAGATGAATGTTGCCACGTTGCTAGTTTCATGTCACTGTATTACGCATTTATGGCTACGTTATACACGATAGTTTAGTGTAATATTGTGGACACGCCATTGCAGCTCTATGTCATCTCAGGAAATCATGAGTGGACAAAGATCAATAAAGGAAAAAAAACAAGCCCAATCAACTGTAGTCAACACACCGTATAAATAACGAAAACTGATGAATGCCAAGAGGAATTGTGCCAAAACACGGAAAATACAAAACGAAAAAAGGCTTTAAAAAACTGAAGAGCAGAATTAAGAGGGCGTGGCAAATAAATAAGGACGGAATTCTACAATTGAGATCTACAGTTTTTGAAAGTTAATATGGGAAAACTAAAAAACAGCATTTCTTGATAATTATATTAGCCAACTTTATTAGCACACATTTACCCACAATGAAGCATTTGTTAAGAGCGATCTCTTGCGCCGCAATTAAATGTACGAATATTCGGCGTCAGAGGTTGTTCTTCAGATATACGTTACTCAAGAAACATTTTTGCTCAGAAAGTTGGTAAAAACTATATTGTCTAGGATTGCTGGTTTTATATTTTTGCGAATTGGATTCGAGAAACCCATACTTTTAAACGGATGCTTTTAGCGCAGAATTACGCACCGCGCACTCTTAAAACACCGCAGGCGACAACTATGACAAAGATAATGATACCCCCAACAGAACGACACAATTGCGACGTTACTAACACGAGACTAGACGAAACCACGATGGAAACACAGAAGAACACCGAAGATTTTCTCAGCCGAGCTAGTCGCCAACCAACCAGACGACCTCGGTTCGATTCCCGGCGAGGTTAGCCCGGGTTTATGCTTGTGCGACCTTCCACCTCGCTAGCCGTTTCATCCCAGTGCCGCACTGCACTCGCTTCGTACACCCGTCACGAGCGCTGAAATCCTCGCAGTTTAAGGGCAATGGTGCACCACTGAAATTGATCGAAAACTTATGTTACGTTGATTTTATTCAATCAGACAGCAACTGTATATAATTTTAAGACATTGTATGGAAACGTTGTGGGAAAACATCTTCACTCACCCACCCAAACTAATAATGACGAGTGGTGCTCTGCCAGAAGGTAGGTTTAGAACTACGGCGAGTGGAAAAGCACCGAGTGATGAAAACCCAACTGATGCTTACTGTAAAACGCCTCTGGATTTAAACGATGACAATAAAATCATGGAAATACTACGAGTAGACTGACGGATTTAAAAATAAATCTAAATGTGTGTTATTGTATGCATATATGTACACACACACACACACACACACACACACACATATATATATATATATATATATATATATATATATATAGTCACACACTAGCAGTGTGCCCGCGGCTCTGCTCGCGTGTATTAGGCCTACTCATCACTGTAAAACATTGTTGTACTTTTACAAAGAAAATCTTTGGAAATCCAGTTGCCAAAGAAATCCCTTGTAAAACTACAATGGTTGTCCTAATAAAATACAAACTACATGTTTGTAAAATTACAAGGAATAGCCTTGTAGTTGTACTTTCAGTAAGGAAAAACTAAATTTGAATGCTTATTGTGATTCATAAATAACACTGAACTAATTTATCAAATAACTTTTGAATAAAGGATGTTCACATGAAACTATTTTGAAAATAAAAGAAATTAGGAGGAGTGAAGTTTCGAACCACTCTCCCCTCGCTTAGCTTCCACGCATCTTAGCCTAGATCACTGTGACTTCGGTACTGATTAGTCATAATTTAATCGTATATATTCAAAAAAAATGTACAAAATTCTTTTAACATTATAAACTAATAATTTTACAAGGAAAATTGTTCAACATTTACAAAAGTTTGTACAACTACAAAGAAGTGCCTTGTCATACTTTACAAAAAATAATGTACAGCGCAGCAACGGTGGGTCTATAAGTACAAAGAATTAATTTATAGTATTACAAAGTTTACCTTTGTAACTTCATAAACTAATGATTTTACAAAGGAAATCTTTGTACTTTTACAAGGATTTGTGAGAGTTCAAAGAAAATCCTTGTAAATTTTACATTTTTTTTTTTTTTTTTTTTTTTTTTTTTTAAGTGTAGAGATGATGGTTTATCGCGGGAAAACCTGACTATTTGCTGTGTTTCAACGCACGTTCAACTTATGAACAGATTACTGGCTTTCGCTTGGAGCTGTTGCCTTATTTGACTGAGCCAATAAGAATCCCGAAATTGTAATATTTTTTAATGCCTATTATTGGTCTGCAGACAGCTACGTTGTGGCAGACCTGCATCACCCAATTATTTAAGTTGCAAAAAACTACAGCGTTTTTAAGAGAATGTTGGCACAACAATTTTCGCGATTACGATCATCTATATTCGTAGCAGATAATATTTACTTTAACTGAAAAACCAATAACCACAAATCTGATAGTTGAGTTAACTCCGCAGCAGGATAAGTAGCTACAGATTACGCAATTTTGTCCCTGCCACAAACAGCGACTTCGCCTGGACAATGTTGCGGTTGTGGGGTAATTACAGACACTTTGATGTAACAGAGTAATCTAATGAAATGCGCAGTTTACGTGGAATTAAGACTGATTCCCCTCAAGCACAACCATTGGCGATGGTGCCCTCAATAACGTATTTATTTTTCAAAACCTTCACTTGAAGTTAGGTGCCATTAGGGGTTTTTGGCGGCATAATGTTTCACTGAAATATAAACATGTTTGGTGCCTCAACCTTGAGGTTAGTGATATGGTATATGTGGACTGATAGTGTCGAGGAACTTCAGTATACAGTGGACTGCACGATCCATTTTCATCACTTTCGAATAACTTAATCCAAATTGCACTAATTTCATCTGCCTTGCAGTTTTTTTGTGACAGACTTGCACGTTTGCACAGCCTTTGAAGAAATTTGAGCTCAGAACCTCCCGAAAAATAGATCAGAGCTACGTCGTAACTATTAATGAAAACTAATTTCAAAAAACATAATATAAATTTCCTGGGTTCATAGAAGTAGTACAACACGTCTCGATAGAACTGTAGAATGAAACTCCTGCATAATTTAATTCTTGCTGGTCGTACTTGCTTTTCGGATCGTCTGTCTTGAAAGTTCACAAACTAAGTTCTATTCTTAATTAAGTTATCTTATAAAATAAAATAAAATTGAATTACTTTTTAGGTACTTAAGCATCATTCTGACGTGAACAACACCTCAATATCTCTACTGGTTCGATAAGTAGCATCGGCTGATAGGAAACAAAGTTTATGCCTTTTCCCCCATTTAGGTGTCAAATTTCGAAAAACCTTGATTTCACACAAATATCCAAGTGAAGAGAAAACCACGACGATAGTTTTACGGCCATTTAGGTAAACATCATCCTGAAGCAAAATAAACTGAATATCTCGATGGGTTCGATATATATAGAAATTTTATCTAAAACACATTCCAGGTCTTTTCATCCTCCTAAGAGACTGAATTTCGAAATACCCTTGCATCATATTTTAGACTACTTAATTAGTGTCGCTTGGACGTGAAAAACACGACAATAGCCGGTTGGGTTCAATATATATATCGACGATTAAAAAAACAAATTTCGTCACTTTTCACCCTTTTTCACATAGTTAGATAGAAATTCCGAAAATTCCTGAAATTACTTTTCAGGTATTTGAGTAAGCATCAATGTTTAAAAAAATCGTGTCGCTATGTAAAAAACAATGGGCTCGATATATATCGATTGTGAATCTAAAACACATTTTACCTTTTTTTTACCTCTTTGGGGTCGAATTCGGAAAATGTATTTTAATTGTATTTGGGATATTTACAAAAGCATCAATCTAAAGCAAAGAGCATTTCGATATCTCGATTGGTTCGATAGATATCAAGGAATAATCAAAGACACATTTCACATATTTTCACTCCCTTAATTATAGAATTTCTAAAGTGATATAGACGCTACGAAAAACACATGTTACCCCTTTTTACTTCTTGGGGGTAGAATTTCAAAACATTCTACAAATGTCTTTTGGGTATTAACCTAAGCACCATACTGAAATAAATACCAAAGGATTGGATAGATATCGATAGTTAGTTGGAAACACGTTTAAGGTCTTTTCACCGCCTTAAATGTCGAATATCGAAAAATCCTTAAATTGGCTACTATGAATTTTTATGTGTGTACTATTAAAGTAAAAATCACAATGACAGGCTGTCAGGTTCGAGTTCTATCGACGTTTCTTCGGAAATACATTTCCTTTTCACCCCCTTAGAGGTCAAATTTCGAAAAATCCTTTCTTAGTGCTCGCCTACGACCTGGAGGGAACCCACACAAAATATTCCACGATTCTAGGTTCAGTGGTTTGGGCTGCAGTTTCAGTTTGATATGTCAGTCAGTGAGTCAGTGTTCTCTTTTATGAACACACACACACACACACACACACACACACACACACACACATATATATATATATATATATATATATATATATATATATATATATATATATACATACACACACTAGCAGTACGCCCACGGCTATGCTCGTGTGTATTACTCAGAGCAGATACCTCTTTGTACACCAGATAGGTAGTTCATTCATCAAGTGTTAGAATGTCCAAGCGGCTAGTTGAACTAATTCTGCAGCAGGATAAGTAGCAATAGCTGTCCACGCGAAAAGCAGTCTTAAGTTTGTCCCTGCCACTAACAGCAATTAAGTTAGATCGACACAGGCAGTGAACATTGTCAATCTATACCAGGGGCAAGATTGTTGCCACAATTATATACGAATTAGTATTGCACAGAGTTTTCAATTATCAATTCTAGTGTGAACAGAATATTTATTTGCCCACAGTTTTATCGGTACTGAAAAAGAAAACTGCTTAAGAGATCCAGTAGCAAAGTGGGTCACGTTTCGATGTAAAAACAGTGGAGGAATATATGCAGGTTAGATACTGAAACATATGTAATTTAACTTAACATGTAATTCCTGATCCATATTCCTGCCAGGTATCTGGGGTAGCCAGAACCCTCGTAAGTAGCTGACTATTTGCGTGTTACACTGACTTCACCGGCGGACGCAAACGAAGCAATTGGATAAAAAGTGTTACTTATTCGAAATACTTACTCAGGTTAAACTAAGGTAAGATCTGGTGAAGTTTCTTATTAGATATTATTTTACTTGCTTTACAACCCTCAAAAATAAAAGAAGGGTGGTAAGGCAAGTGGTTATGGCCCTGGTTAGCCATAGTGATCTGGGTAATATCTGTCTGAATTACGAAGGTTTGACTTTGACAGATCTCTCGCAAGAAATATCCAATTTTCGGTAGCTGCTATGACCTCTTGTTTCTTAGAAAATTAACTCGTCTAGGAACAAGAGAGCTATCAAAATCGCATACTTATATGTGGACTGAACGTATTCCGTAAGATATCCGTGGGTATTTTAATCCCAGCCAAATGCCACCAAGGTCTGAGTTACCTCGATAAAAGACGGCAACACTTAACAGGATCAGGACATCCCAAGGAGTGTATACCTACACCCTACACAAGTGAGTGTGTTATCCTGTGCTCAATACGACTCTGAAGCTCCGCGATAAATTATATAACGTCCTACCTGGCAAAACCAGGGTATTCTGACCTATTCCTTTGTGCAACAACCCAGCCGTCAAGTGTATCTCCAGATTCGACATCAAAATTGTAACCATTGCCCTTTCCATCTTCAATGCGTGTTGTATTAGTCATACACTAAATATTATATAACTTTACAGACACAATAATGCGGTATTTCAGCGGAGTGTGGGAGTGAAGTGGGCGTGGTGCGGGATGCAGCGGAGAGACGACAGGCCTAAGAGGATTGTGGGTATCGATCCCCCGCAGAGGTGGTGGGCGGGGCCTCGGTTCGCGCCCGGATGTGGCCTCGCCTGACATGGGGCCACCGCTGGGGTACACTTCCTTGCACTTTTCAGAATACCTGCCAAACTTACATATTATTATAAGTATTATTACTACTACCCCGTCAAACTAATATATTATTCTAATTATTTACTACTATTATTACGAAGTTTATGCTGTTTATTAAAATAATACTAAATTTTAAATAAAAATTGCCGATTTACTGATTTTTTTAAATACAAAAAAAAAAGAAAAATCAAGTCCCATAGGAAAACGAGTGAAACGAAAATACTGTACGCCAACTTGGAGCGCCGAGTGTGGCGAGATGAGCCTTATCGCTTCCCTATCTCCGCACATCAAATGCGGAAAATTGCATCCGGTATATAGGCCTCTTAAGAATTTAACATGCACCTGGACTCGATAAAACATACGGTTTTGATTTATTTAGGTAAATCAATTATGGTATGTTTATGAGCAAGGTTTGTAATTAAAAGTTATTACATAATGTAAAGAACATACTTGTTACTTTGTAAGGCATGTTCAGGATATTCCAATTTCCTAGTCATTGAATTTTAGTTATGTGAAGACAATTTGTCAAATAAATGGGTGTTGGTCATTTATTTGTATACTTATCCATTTTACTTTTTCAATTTTTTGCAGCTCAGCATTTTCACTCTTTACAACTATAGTCTGGTCCAAGAATTGCGTACTTCTGGAAGCAGAAGAAAGTAAGCCGAAAACAGTAACAACTAACTTTGATTGCTATACTCTGTTTTGTGTAACATGAGTTATATTTGACAGCTTCTTATGGGAAATGACCGTTAATATTTGTGTAATATGTGCCACAACAAACATTATTAGTTCTAAAATTTACCTTTGATATCTATTTCACCGTTTATACTGTAAATTTTGCCTTGTAATGTGACAAAGATGACAAAATATCAAGAGTTATTACCCATAAGTAGCTGTCAAATTTTACTGAAGTTATACGTATCGGAGCACAACAGCTGTTGTACTCTCCTGCCTAAGGATTATGCAGAAGTTTGTGATGATACGTTACATCATGGGGAGGGGGGAGGAGGCTGTGACTCATCCTCCCGCTAGGCTAGCCCAGTGATGACTGCATCTCCCTCCCACGTGCAGCTCCACATGCCCCGTCTCATATCTGCAACAGCCACTAGAATGGAGTGCAACGTTTTACTTGTATATCGTGCACCTAAAGATCATTAATTGTTATCATTATGTTTTATTTCTTGAATTAATTCTTTAAATCCTGTGCATTGCATATCTACAGTACATATGTATGCATGTATATACATTATATATATATAAATATATAAATATATATATATATATATATATAGAATATATATATATATTTACAGGTGCATATAGAGAATAGTAATAATTATATAGGCCAATACGTGGATGCGGAAATAGCATTTGACCATGTCAAAGTGCATTAAAATAACATTTTCTAAACATTAAGTTACTTAAGCGTCCTATGTAAGACAGTAAAAGTGTTCGTAAGAACTTTAAATTACCGACGGCGAATGTTTTTAATTGGTTACAGTTATGATTACACAATACCCCTGATGTACAAATTCTTGGTTCTCTAGTACAAAATTTAGTTTTCGAGTGTAAGTAATAAATGTTTGTTTGCAGAACCAATTTGATGAATATGTTCTTTAACACGTTTGCGTTTAATTTGTATTAATTGCTAAACGCAACTTGTAAACAGTGACAGAAAAAATTAACTATACCGTTTTTTATCACTGTTTACAAATTGAAATTTAATTAACGCATAAAGCATACATATGTATATGTGTGTATGTTGTGTAAATGTATGTGTGTATATATATATATATATATATATATATATATATATATATATATATATATATATATATAAAGCGCCACTTTGTTGGTAGAGGCACGAATAAATAAATAAATAAATAAATAAATAAATAAAAAAAAATATATATATATATATATATTCGTGCATCTACCAGCGTTAACAAAGTGGCGCTTTTTCGTAATCGTCAACGTTAGCTGAGACACGAACTTCCCTGATCCTGGTTTACATTATCTACATCACAGAAGCCAAGCAATCAGATCCAATATGATTTATATGTATATACATAAAATTAGTCACGGCGATAAGCAACTCCACTGAAAAAATTTCAAAACTATTAATTCGGCAAATTTTCAGTGAAATGGAGTACAAGCTAGAAAAAGAGATTAATGTTGTTAAATGTAAGTGAAGCGTAAAAATATTTTAGTTTTATCATAACTTTACTGCAGTGTTTTTGTGTTTCCATAAAACTTTCATTGAGACTGTAGGCTGTATGGTAGTACAAAAAGGGTAAGGAAGTAGATCGTTAGAGACGATGACACACAACTTGAAACACTGGCAAACACCGAAAGAGGAATCGGCCATGGCCTTTGTTAAGGAACCATCCCAGCATATATTTGGGAAACCATGCGTAACCGTTCCGCCACCTCGCTCAGTAAGGGTGTTTTTACAATGCACAATAATGTGAATTGACTTTAAAAGTGAAAGTGTCTCTTCGCGAAGTGAAGAAAGACATATATCAGCTAGATCGAAAATCGTCATCAACAAGTAAACTTTCCATGCAATGTATAGAGTAGCATCCACGGCTAAAATATAATCAGGAGTCAGACAAACCGCCTAGCAACACACTCCATCAGAGCAGGACACAAGGTTTTTATACGGAGGTAAAATAAAACGAAAATTGAACTTTATTAACGCCTTCCGTTTTGTTCTACCAGCAAGGAGCAACAGCTCTTAGTCAAGGACAAAGAATCCTATTAACTTTCGATATTAAAATCGATTTTATCGTTACCCGTAATCGTTCCTCAGCCAGCTAAGTGCATAATTTCCTCAGAGTATTTCCCTACATTTAATCATAGAATGTAATATTATTTCATTGAATATTGCCGATTTTAATCCCTTCCATTGCATGTATTGAGTTTAAGAGCTGTAGCAACTTACGGAACTGTGCAATAAACATTATGAAATCGTCTGTACTGACTGTCACATTTACTAACAGAAGAAATTTTAAGATTTCTAATAAAGGGAGCACTAAACTTGTTTAGTTCAGTAACGTAATGAAGTGTAATTATACGGTTAAATAGGGGAAAAGAAACATTTATATTCTTTCATTTAATTCAGGTGCGCCAATTGATGCTATCATTTCATGAAGGTTATATTAGTTAGGCCTAAATATGAAAAGTTTATTAATATCGTAGCAGGTAAGGTTGTATCTACGATTGTGCGTCGCACAGCCGATTTTACACCCGCAAGTCTTTGTAATTTATCAGCTGCTGATAATAAACGTAAGTTGTATTGAACCTATATTAAAATACCATGTTATATACACTACATACAAATTGCCATAGAAAAAAAAATGAACTGAGTAAAATACCTATAACGAGATAAATTTCTTGATGTAATCCATTAAAAGTATTACTTTTGCCAAATATATTTTACAGTGGTTCACTTTAAACTACTATTTTTTTTGCCGAAACTGTAGCAGTCAATTTTATACAAAACTTTTCTTTGCCACAACAAAGATGGTGTGTTCGGAATATACTGAGAACCCGGAACCTGAAATCCGAGCTTTCAGGAATATCTGCCTATTGCAGGACGTTATCTGCGTACAAAGTGTACTAATTCAGATAGCTTATTCATACTACCTCATAATTTCCTACAATCAGTTTCATTACTTATTTCTTCGGATATTGTGGATCACGTGGCGGGTAAGCGAGCGACAAAGAACAACAACCGGGATATACATGTTAAATTACACTCGGTGTGCTTAGTCACTTTTCACGACACCGCTCTCAGACAAAAACAACTTTCTGCACTTAGCTGACGAAAATAATGTTACAGGAATTAAACTGTAGAAAAAAAATATCAGTAGTTGTTTCGAGTTATTTTTATGAAAATACTTATTTGCTCACATTCTTTAGGATACAGAAAAATTACAGCCTAAAATATAATATTTCACTCTATGTCAAAACATTAATACATTAAAATTTAGGGCACTGGTGCTTAGTGTCTTAAGGGCAAAGGATAAAATTACCTCCTGGCATCTGTAGTTCAAAACTTTGTCTTTTGACACACGCAATAATGACATAATGTTCACAGATCTAATTTGCGTGCTAATGGACTACAACGACCACGATCTATTGCGGGCTTTAAGGACTCTATGAGCAAGGCACTCTCAACTGGCATCTGTCTTCCTTTTGAGAATTTCTCTTAAAGAATGCGTCACACTGACCAGCAATCTCTAAAAAATAATGGCAAAATACATTTCTCTAAGGCAGCTGCTATTTGAATTTTATGCGTCGACTTTCAAATTCCAATGAATTTCAACACAAGTTATCACCACAAATCTACGTGCGATGCCATCATAGAGGCATCTGAGGCCTCTAAACACAAGAACACTAAGGACGAATATTGCTCCCTTACAACTCATCTCATCGCCTCTACGCGCCACATGCTACACTGTCATCGAGTATCTCAGTCACTCGCACAAACGGTGATACTACATTTTATAGCATAATGAAGCACTATAAAGAAACAACCCAAAACACCTGCACATAAAATTTTGCAACTAAAAATGATACTGAGACACACAATTCAGGTACTTCCAGTTTAAAAAAAAATTACTTGGAGACCAAATTATTATCTGAACTTCTCTGGCACGAAATGCTTACTAAAAGATTTTCACATGTAGTTAAAATTACAAAATACTTACAAGATATTAATTATTTACGTGTTTTCAGCCAAAACTACCCATCTGCGCTTGAAATGTGTTACAGTTGAGTTGCGATTATGTTTTTTTTTTACGAATATGCTTAACGTTAGTTAAATTGTTATAAGTTACCTCAGAAAAGAACACATACTTCAAATTATGTCTCTGTAATTCTAAGTTCTGCACATGCTTATTAGAAATTTTATTTTCAGGCCCCTCACAACTGTAAAAAACACCTTTTCCAGACAGCCGTGTGTGAGAAAATACAAATCGCATTCAAATCACACACAAATAGGAACATGCGTTTGGCTTAGTACTCTTCTTCCTACGAATAAAGTAATATAGTGGACTAATAAGCTATGTTCTCTTATTTCTGCATTTTTAGCGATACTAATTTTTTTTTACGTCTAAACGAGAGTAGATACCAAAAATCTGTCTGGCAGTTTTGTTTAAAATCGTACTCTCCATGTTGGTTGATTTTTCCAAGGCAGTGAATACAATGGTTTTAGTTAATCATGTATTTAACGAAATTCGGGTTACCAGATTTAGTTGCTCGGACATACTTCATTGCGAAATAAATGACTATGTCAAAGAAAACTAAACAAATAATAGAAAACCATAAATAAGCAGAGTATATATACTTTAGTCAACGAGCTACACACACAACGTGAATTTTCAAAATTGAATCGGGTCAAATAAAACAAAAAAAATAATAATAAACATAAATAAAAAATTAAAATAAAAAAAAAACAAGTAACATGCGACACAACGATAGGACGAAACAAAAATACAGTAGCTGTCCGCCACGAACATAAAAAAATAACAAAACGACACAACGAAAAGACGAAACAAAACACAACAGATATCAGACACAAACAGAAAAAAACAAACGACACAATGATGAGACGAAACAAAACACATTCGTTTGCAAGACAGACAGTGTTGCGACGTATCGGGAACTGGAATCTGTTCCCGTCGTCAGGTAGACACACCGGGTTCAGGAACACGAGTGCGACTGGCGGTTTAATTGACTTTATAGTCGAAACCATATAATTTCTTGCTTTGGAAAAAATTAGCTATATCCAACAGCAAAAACAATTTTAAACAAAACTGCCTGGCAGATTCATAAAATCTGATCTCGTTTAAGGTTTAAAAAAAATTATATTCGCAAAAACAGTAGAAACTAAAGAGCAAGGCTAAAGGGGCCCGCCTACATAGCGCCTTAGCGGCCGTTCGACCTCATGGACGTGGAGTTTTCTCCCACAAAAGCGGGCTTGGGTCAACCCCTGCTGTGGAGGAGATTGTCTCTCGCTCTCTCTGTTGTCCTCTCGGCTCGGTCTCGCGAATCCTTCAATTTCCCACAACACTGGCTGCATATTTGCGCAGGACACATATTACAAGAACAAGATTTCCTCAAAATTTTCAGTTCTTACAAGGTACAAACAGTCACGGGATCGAAAGCTAAACGACATATCTACTAAGGTTAAATGGTTTTAAGTAAAAATAACAAAAAATTACGGCATAACACAAGCTGGAAAAAGCACTAATTTGGAATGTTAAGGCCCTCTTTTCTAATTACTTAAGAAACTGATAGAACTGAAACCATTTACCCTTAGTGTGAGGTACCTTAATATATTTTATATGTCAAACACACAATCTCACGACTAATATTTTCTGTGAAAAACAATTCTCCTTAACCTCTACAACACAACTTTCACAGCAGATAGGCGGGCCCCTTAACGTGACGTAGGAAAAAATACCAGTAAAGTAGCGCACGGCAGTAGAGTGGCTTGTGTTGAAAGGTGATATATTACAATTCACGCGCCTCACGTGCATAGACGCGATATATCTAGAGAGCCTACTTACGGGTGTTCAAATGCGAAAAAATCATAATTTTATATTTTTGTGAAATATTGTTAGTTTTGTAGACTATTCTTGTGAGTACATTTTACTCTTACGAAACAATTTTATCTCTCATAGTTTTCTCATAACGGGGTGTCAAAGTCAAAATCTGCTTGTTACGCTGCCATGCAAATAATGAAAACCAACTGACCTACTTAACCAAAATAATTCACTGCGAACTTACATCCCATGAGCTATGCAATAAAACATTAAAAAACCCTCAACGTAATAATTTGAATTTAAAAAATCGCAAAGTACACAAAAAAGTTGCAAATTCAGCAATTTTTTTTTAAATACACAAACAGTTCGCGAGATTTTTTCAAATGTTTTATTACGTAGCCCATAGTATGTTAGTTCACTGTGAATTATTTCACATACGTAAGTCAAACTAACTTTATTTCATATAAATATAAAAGTATGACTTTATCGCACTTGAACACCCTTAACTACCTCTTGTTTCAGACTTCCAGTACGGAGGTACTTAGAATTCGAATAATCGTTGGAAGGCTTATGCTCGGCAGGTAGTTTTCTTGCACGTCAATACGATGCTGCGTGCATCATTAAACAAACCACTCTCGACTGGCGTGGTGCGTTGGTAAGCTAGAGCGGCGTTCGACGAGTTAAACGATCGCCGTTACGACATCCTCATTAGTGTACGCTGGTGCGTGAGTAATCTCCATCAGCTACTTCCGAAATTTACCTTTAATTACGTGCTCACATTTTCCCAACCTTCCTGGCGTGTGGCGAGATGAGAAAGAGAAGCAGGTGAGGGCGGGAACGGAGAATGCCGTGGAGAGAAACACATGAAAGAGAGAGGGGGGCGTAGGATCGTGATTAAGGGGATTACAAAGTTAAAAATCGTACGACTGACTTGAATACTCAATCGTCGAGAAAATTTAAACTATTCATCACAATCCGATGGACTTTTTGGTGGAATAGATATGTTAGTAGTGTGCATCTTTTTATACAGCACTACTCAGCAGTATACTTTGTTTTCAAGTAAAAAATAAAAAAATCTTTTTAGAAAAATTAGAGCCTGAAATCACAAAATCTACGACTTTGTAAAACATTTTATTTTTAATTATCAATGTAACATCAAGAGCTATATAATAATAATAATAATAATAATAATAATAATAATAATAATAACAATCGCCATTATCATCATTAACATCGAAATTTAAAATGTAAGACATCTTAATTTGAATGTAATTTTACTATCCAAAAACCTCTAGTGTAGAGGTTTAACGACGATAAAATTATTTTCATACCTATCAAAAAGCGATTTTTTAAATTCGATTATTATAGAGCTATGAGTGTCATTTAATTGATAATAATAACAATTACAGTTTTCCATTTTTTTATAGATTTTGCGGTTTCAAGTCCTTATTTTTCCAAAAACTGTTCTAAATTTTTTACTTGAAAACAAAGTATACTACTAACTAGTGGTGTATAAATAGACATTCACTAATACAATATCTACTCGCAAAAAAGTACCATAGAATTATGATGAGTAGCTCAGATTTTATATTCGACTGATTATTTCAGTCATTCGCACATCTCATATGTCCATTATCTTAACCGCTCATCCAGTGGTGTTAGAGGACATGTTTCAATGTGGGTTAATGTATATCTATTAGCATTAATTTCGGCGGCTTATTTAATTCTGTTACTGAATAGATTTGAATTAAATTGATTCCGTGCAAACTCTCTCTCTCAAACATATGGACATAGGCATAAACTCCCATGTCCTTTTTTATCTGGGCTGGTGAGGGTTTTATACATTTGCTCTAGTAATGAGTCAAGTCAAGCGGACTTTACGTCTCGTAGACAGCAAGGTCATTCACAACTGGGAGAGAATCGACTATGGCTTTGGCCATAATTAGAAAGATTTGTCTTTACTACGACAATCAATATAACTATTTATTTTCTTCTCTGAAACTAATTAAATAGAATGAGTTGATGATGTTGCTTATAGTCCAGAGGAATTAACTGTAAATTATTTATATGATCTTTATTAATACCAACCTTACAGTTATATTACTAAACAAAATTTCATCTAAAATTACACGTGTCTTTTTTTAAAGTACACTTATCAAGATTTCTCATTTGTCGTTTTATTTGCTCTCGTAGAAATATCTATAAATTAAGTCTCTTGTAACATATCACAGGACGAATTATCTGAAGCCATGCGTCACTGTACTATTGAATACATGTTGTTAAAGATAAACCGAGACTATTTGAATTAACATCAGCAATTTACATGCAAAATTTAAATAAACAATCACACAAAATTTTGTACTCCAATTCCACAGTAAAACACAATTATCAGTATGTTTTAATAGTATTATTATTTTTAACAGTCCACGGCCTGCTCTAAAAAAAGTACCATTTATAAGGATAGTGTGTCAGTGTTTTGAAGAAAAGTAGACAGGTAAAAAGGGGAGGATAAGATATAATCCTCAAGTTTTGCGTTAGTTTTAATTTAGCTTTAGAAAATAAAGGTTTTTCCAAAACTACAGTGTAAAGTGAGTGAGAGATTTTGGTCAGCGTTTAACATTGAGGTCTTTAGCGCTGGTAAAAGGTGACGTGAGGTGGGAATGGAGCAGCGCCGGAATGATTGGGCAGGGGAAACGGGAGATCCCCGAGAAAACCCGCCGACCAACTGCATCGTCCGGCACGATTCCCACATGAGGAAATCCGGGAACTGACCCCGTCGGAAATCAAACCCTTGGTGGGAGGCGAATAGTCTGACCATTCGGCTACTGCGACCCCCAACTACAGTGTAAGCTTACCTATTTGTATTAACAATATGAAATAGGAAATGAGCTTATTACATTTTACTGCTGCGACGAAAACATTTTCACGATTTCGCAATATTTTCGAAATAAAGATAAATCCTTGCGCCCTAATTGTTGTATTCATCCTGCTTGATTTACCGCCTTCCTCTCACAACTGCGCTTGAAATTTGTTGCAGGAAGTTAGGATAGTTATATTTACGAAATTAATTAATGCCACTGCCTACCTCGAGGCTCTGACGAGAACGAAAATAAGGATTTACATATTAATGGGCCTCCCTAGATAGGCTACGTTTGTGTGTGTGTGTGTGTGTGTGTGTGAGGCAGGAGCGATAAGGTTGTCACTGACCGGCGCATGCAATGCATTATCACCTCTCCGCGCAAGCTACTCAGATGGCGTGCAGTACTTCACTATTATCATTTTCCTACGGGACTTTAAGCGGTGACCATTATTTTATTTATGGGTAGCATAGTTCAAAGTCTAACGCTCGTTTCTACGGTTGTGTTTTTCGAATACGGTTGTTATTTTTCCAGATACGGCAGCCTGGAAAATCCATTTTTGGACATTTTGAGGGGTCCGAAAACGATGTTATTAATAAACGTGCCGAATTTTTAAAACTATAGCGACATAGTTTGAAGTGTGTGTTCTTTTCGCAGATATACGAATGTAATGCGCGTTACATAGTTTCGTCAAAAAAGAACAGTCGTAACTCGCTGCAACGCATTGTAAGTGCAGGTAGGTAGGACCCTTAAGAGGGCGTGGTACATAATTCAATGCTAAAAGCATTAATCTATAACTGTAGTTTTCTTGAAGCCAATTTGCGAAAATTAAACAATAGCAATCCTAGACAATAGCATTAGTAAACAAAACCTTTTTCCAGTGTTACGAACTTTTGCGGCACAATCTCTGACGCCGGAACCTCGTGCCTTTAACAGTGGCGCAAGAGATCACGAGTAACGAATTAGTAATTCTGGATAAATATTTACTGATAAAGTTGGCAAATACCATTATCTAGGATTGTCATTGAGTATTTTATCCACGACTGACTTCATTGTACATCTAGTTGCGGCCTACATCGCTATAGCGCCTTTTTAAGGCGTATTATAGCCCTGGAAACTGTGAGGAAATACGTATTTTCAAGCACTCAAAAATACTTTTCTACACATTTTGATTCCTATAGCAATATATTTTTTGTTTTAAGTGCAGGAAACGGATTTCGTTCAAAAGCATTATCGTGAAAGGTGAGGAGTCCCACTTTATATAACATAACACGTAAATGCATATACTCGTTCTCACCAGAGCTCCAAAGTAGGCAGTAACGCCAACAAACACCATGTTACATCAATCTGTGACGGCAGGAAAAAGTGCAGGCTCGACACCACGGTGGTTTGTTTTTCTTCCGGCGATACTGACGTTAATGGGATAACAATTGCTGGTCCTGATGGCGCAGATGGCAGCTCACGATTTCCGAGAAACGAATCCCATCCTCTCGTCTCGCTCGGTAATGGAAAGTTCGGTTGCGTGGATGGCAACGTAACCAATCCAAACAAGCTTTAGAGCACGTGTCAAAGCAAACACTTAGGCTTATAGTTTGAGACAAAAATATTTGGACAAAGAGTATCTCCCGAGCATCAGATACTAAAATTTACTCAACGGATACATAGGGATGAGCCAATTTTTTCTTCCATTAGAAAATCACAGGGGAAGTATATTTCCTCGTTTCACGTAAAGGCAATGCTAAATGTATCAAAGTCATGACCGTCTTACTTTTGAGTACTTTACAATATTATTTTAGCGGCCCAAGCTGTTAGAGGTCTTCTAACATTATTTTACCAAAGGTAAGAACTTGTATCAGGCTCTATTATTTATGTTACCAGTTGTCAAATATGTTATACGAATGAAATACATATGTCCTGTTACATAAAATATTTCAGCCACAAAAATATCTCATTATTTCAGCCATTGTATCAAGCGACGAATTTTTTATTACATTCCGTAAATCTGGCCGTTCAGGTTGAAGGTTAATATCAAATTTCGCACAAATTGTTTTTCTTATTAACAAAAAAAGCCCACCGCACAAGTTTTGAGGACATTGTATTAGAAACTTAAGTTCAGATACTGCATTACGTAAGAGAAGAGTTTTGGGCGACTCTCGACACAGTTAACTGTGTTCAATTTTTTGTCACTTAGAGACATTGTATATTTTACAATAAATATAACTAACTTATTCTACCATAGCTTCGATGAAGATGTAGCTAATTCACCGACCACGGGTGCGGGTAGGCCGGTTATAAGGCACAATGAGCAGCCCAGAGAACTAGAAACACTCTGTCACTTGGTAATGTATCATCTGAACATTGCAAGGAAATATAATGGTGGCAGCGTGAGGGTAGATTTCCTTGCGTGTGTGACAATAATTTACCTGGACAAGGCCATGGTTACTGGGCAGAGAAGTTGACTTGTGTCTCTTGCAAGTGGTACCATTCTTTCAGGCCTTGCACTGTATCACACTGATAGTAACTGGCAGATCTAGGGTGGGCAAAGTTCTCTGGAGGAGATACTGGCAGATGTCTTTGTAGGGAGTAGGGCCGAATACGCATTGAATTATGATTTTAGACAAAATTATTACAGGTTTCATTTGAAGTGCTTCAGTCAAACCCGAAGCAGTACTTTCAGGCTTCTAAGCACGATCTGTGATTACAATTTAATATAAACTTTTTTATTCCAGAATCGTATACCATGCTTTCTTACCGTTCACAAGTCGTGAATAGTAAATAGAGACATAAAGATATAGAGAAAGAGAAAGAAACAGATAAAGTGTGTGTAATTGAAAGTTTTTTTAGAGTAGACTTCAAGTGAGATTGTTGACGTAGGCCAGATGACACAGACCTTGAGAAAGAAACTTGTGAGGGTTAGGGACATAAATGGAATCGTAACACATTATACTGAATCTATTGGTGTTTATAAACCAATCTAAAAAAATAGAAAGTTTTAAAAAATATTTTTGCCATCTTTGTAAGCAAACATTATGCCAGGGTGATGTCAATGAAACATTTGTGAAGCGGAAATTTTGTACATTCGGTTAGGGCGCAAGAAAGTGTGCTAAATGAAAGCATCGTTCTGCGAAATATGTATGTTTACAAATTTAAAACAAATCGTTGCAAAGTATTTGTTTTTGTTGCTTTTCTATATTAACATTTCTAAAACTCTATATCAACCACTATAATGATCATAGTCAGGATTACAAGTTGGGCGATTCTAGTGGGAACATTCTTCAGTATAAACTTAACCCTTATGAACGTGAACAGCTGAAAACAGCATACGCAACTGAATAACATTCATTTATTAATTCATCATGAATAAGACCTGTCATGGTGCAGGTACGGAATAGCCGAGTGGGTAAGGACCAGGGCTCCACACAGGAGACGTTATTCAAAGATGAGATAATCGCCATGTTCTACGTCGCAAATGATAGGTTCAACTGTCACTTTATGCAGACAGTTTTAACCGAGTGAGAAATTTTGGTCAGCGCTTAACATCGACGTCTTTTAGCGCTGGTGAAAGGTGACATGAGGTGAGTATGGGGCAGCACCGGAATGAAAGGGCGGGGGAAACGGGAGATCCCCGAGTAAACCCGCTGACAAACGGCATCGTCCGGCACGATTCCCACATGTGAAAATTCGGGGACCGACTCCGCCGGGAATCGAACCCGGATCGCCTTGGTGGGAGGCGAATGGTCTGACCATCCGGCCACCGCGGCCCCCAGTTTTAACCGAGCGAGATGGTGCAACGATAATACGTTGGACTCGCAATTGGGAGGACCCGGATTCGATCCCCGTTTCCGGCCATCCTGATTTTGGTTTTCCATGGTTTCCCGAAATCACTCCAGGCAAGTGCTGGGATGGTTCCTTAACAATGGCCATGGCCTACTCCTCTCCCAGCTCCTGTCACTGTACCAAGTTGTGTTACCGTCTATAATGACCTCGCTGTCGACGAGACGTAAAGCCCACTTACCATACCGACAGTTTAACTAGCTCAGTTGTTCTATTACTAGAGTCACGAGTTTGTTGTGGAAAGATTTTTGCACCATTTTGGTTCAATGCGTTATGTATTCATCGGAAGCTCTACTTCATAGTTATTAGCACCATGTCTATGTTCAGACATGTATCTCATCTGACGGCACAAATCTGAATAAGGTTATTGCGACACCATACGCCTGTTATTTGCCAGTATGACTCCAAGATCAGTGGGAGATACAACATCTAATCACTGACCATGAAACAGAGCAGAATGTGCATATAAGGTACTGAAAATAAATGGTGCAAAAGGAATTTTCACCACAAAATCGTCGCTCAAGTATAACCCTTCACTCGAAACAGAGACAAGTCGAACACGTTTCCTCCTGAATCCGTTTAACAATCAAACGTTATTTACTAGTCATTACTTTAACCTCTGGTGCATACATAACTATAGAACAGCCAATACAGAGATAGTAACTATACACTGGTTTACAGAAGCCAAGACAGCAGTTTACTAAATATGTCCTTGTTCTGAACTGACATAAAGTAATACCGTCGAGCGCACGAACAGGATCACAGGGTTTCATCTACAAAAATTCTGGAATAAAAAAGTTGATATTAAATTGTAATCACAGATCGTGCTTAGAAGCCTGAAAATACTGCTTCGGGTTTGACTGAAGCACTGCAAATAAAGCCTGTAATAATTTTGTCTAAGATCATAATTTAATCCATACAAAACACAACGATGAATACATCCAACATGGCTAACATTAAATACTGATATGAATATTTTTCGTAGACTTATTGCGAAGTTCATGTTAATAGTTTTGGTTACGAAAGAAACAAAACTGCCATTACGTCAGTCAACTGCTTGAAAATAATACAATTTTTTTTTTCAAAGTTTTCCAGTCTTCTACTTAATTAAGTTTCTTTAGTCTTGGGGTAAGACCAAACGCATTCTGGAAAGCTTATGTTATTTGTTGCAGTTATTTGTTGCATGCAGCAGTACGAAAACGAACGTTTGCAGTAAGTGAATCAGTAATGACAACTCTATCTTGTGGGGAAAAAATTATTTTAAGGGTTAAGTTCAGGCAGTACATTTATACAGCACATGAACTATAAGGTGGAAAATAATATAATAAAGAGTGACAGCCAGGCATGCACTTGTAAATGTTAGAAGCCAAAGCACATAATATGCACTGACGCTTGAAATTTATTAGAGGCCAGTGGTTGTGTTTCCCACTGAGTAATGGCCGTAGTTTTATTGTGTTGAGTGAATTGCTTTTCTCTGTTCGTTGCTGCCGAAGGCAATGTCTTGTCAGGCAATGGCAACTACGCGATCACGATAGGGAAGTTCTAGCACAAAGTTATTAAAATTCTCCGTCAAGATAAAGAGAAAAAATCTTACTGTATAATGCTATTAGAACTACGTAACACCGCAGGAGTACCTCTACACTAAGTCTTTTTACTGAAATATTTAATAGGCGTATACGTAATTTTATACTTACCTTAATAAATAATGTTTTATCTGTAAACTATTAGAGTGTCGTCAGTAGGAAAATCCTGAAGTCATATTGTAACGTAAATTTGTCTAACCCGAAAGTTAAGGAAAGTGATGCAACAATGTTTGGAAAAAAAATTGTGTTGACAAGACACAATTAACTTTCTTGTTGTATGAATCGTTTCACGTAAAATAATCAACAAGAAAATGTTTGGCAATATTTTGATTTAACTGAAAATTTTAACACCTGAATGTTAGTGTTCAATTTTTTTTTAGTTTATAAATTGTTACTTAATTAACAACATTGCATTCTAAACCTAACTCTTTCCGACTATAATTATTTATGTAACTGATTTAGTTAAATAAATATTGCAACAGAAAGGATTTTACAAACTATTTGCTCATAATTTTATTCTAAATGTTGGTTAAAATTTTTTTAAGTAATAAATATTTAAAATAAAATATTGGTAAAGTTTCACAGGTGGCAGTATTCATCCAAAAATTCCACGTAGAATAATTTTAGTTTAAATGATTTACTCTGACATTGTTTCCATGTTAAAACTCCATGACTAATATGGTAGAGCTCTTAAGCATTAATGTATCAGCACAGAGCAAAACAGACGGATCGTTTAATTTTACACGGTTGCACACTTTGTGCTGCAGCATGAGACGACATAAATTGAAATATTTTCTTATCCATAGCCTGGCAGCTATCGTCGTGATGATGTCAGAAGTATCTTGTATCTGATTGTCTTTCAAGACCCACGCGAACATCATGTCGCGCGGTCGCGGCTAAGTGAAGCTGCGTGGGCAGTTAGTACCGTTCACATTCCGCGTAACTGGACGCAGGAGGAGTTCGCGAGCTCATTTGGCAGTTAGCCAAGCGTAAAGTGGCACGAGTGTCACCAGACCCCATCTTGGACCTGTCCGTTCCCCGTTAACTTCCGCTATTTACGAAATTGTTTTGCCATTATGGATAGCTTGCGGATTAATTTGACGTCAAGTTTAACCTGAAAAACTTGCATGGCTTATTCGATATGTCCCGGAAGACTCTGAGCCCAACAAAATGCAACAAAACCTGATCCACTCGCGCAGATTCGTTACAAGCAGCCACTAGAATTTTTGCATCAGCTTGAATATGCATACGTGTCGTTCACAAGCCAATGAACTCGCAATTTTTTCGACTCAGTATTACTGATACATAAGCTGAAGTGCAAGCTGTAACGTATTTGCTTAGACAGCATTCGGCTGCTGACAAGGTTACAATATACAATTCCAGTACTTCTCTTAAATACATAAAAATTATTAATATCTGATTTAGGTTTAAAAAGTCCATATTTAGTAAGCGTGCTACAAATCAACGCTACTTCAATAAAATTCTGGCTTGCAAGAACGAATTTCCGAAATTTCACTGTTTCCAGACATAAAAACAACGCTAAAAAAAATCCAGTGTACGAAGTTAAGCATTACATTTACCGATGTCACATTTAGCACAAAACGCATACTAAGAAAACGTTGTGATTGAGATAGCAGCATTACTGGCATTGTACAAAATATAACAAATGCATAGGTACAACAGCTGTATTGCTTAGACAATAAAACACTTACACCACTTGGAAAAACAAAGAATGTTTATGCCCCAACGAAAGAAGTTTTTTTCAAAAATTAGGAAGCAAAACATCTGAAATTTGTCCAAGACATTACAACGAACAATTTTTTTTCAGAGCGTGTAGAAAAAAAAATTTTTATTCCTCCTGAAATGAATGACAGTTACGAACACATTCATACAGTGATACGCATTCAACATCTTCATTTTAGAAAGAATGTTATGGCACGTAATAAATACATTGATGTTTGTTATAGTTGTAAGAAAGCAAAGGAGATGTAAACTGTAGTGATTTGGATTCAAAACTGGTATTAATGTCTTATGCCAAGAATTTTGATGCTCTGTCAGAAAATAGTAGATATAATGGAATACCGTCAAATATAACGGGGCCGCGGTTGGCACAGTGGTTAGAGCACTCGCATCCCACCAAGACGATCTGGGTTTGATTCCCGGCGGTGTCGATCCCCAGACTTTCGCATGTGGGAATTGTGCCATCGATGCCGCTGGTCGGCGGGTTTTCTCGGAAATATCTCGTGTCCCTCGCTCCTTCATACATCATGTCAGCCCCCAACAGCGCTAAAAATCTAGAAATTAAAGAAGCGGTCTACATCAATCTCCACCACCATGTTTATATATGTACCAGATATTTTTTCATATTTTAGACACAAAATGTGACTAAATTTGCTCTTACGAAAATGTTTTATCTCTCACATATTTCGCGTAATGGCTTGTTAAAGTCAACATTTGCACGTTTCCGTTTTAAGGACGACACTAAAACCAACTGAGATACCAAACTGAAAAAATTCACAGCTGATAAAGACGTCGCAGGCTTACATAAAAACAAAGAAGAATAAAAACTTTTTGTATTTAAACAAAAATTCTGAAATTTGAAATAAAAATTTAAAAATTTGATAATTTTCTTAAAAATACGAAAATATTTTATTTTGCAGTTTAACATAGCTGAATTTATAGCCTACAACATTGTCATTCACTGTGAATTATTTTAATTTTGGTAAGTGAGTCGGTTTTAGTGTCATCCTAAAAACGGTAACATGCAAATTTTGGCTTTAACGAGCCATTACGCAAAAACTATGAGAGATAATATTTTTATAATAGCATAATTTAGTCACATTTTGTGCCTAAAACAAGAAAAAAATATCTGGTACAAATATAAAATTAAAAACACGGTGATCAAAATTGTTGTAAATTGTGCCTTGATCCATCATTTCTACTTCTTTTGCTATTATTTTTTTTTTTATCCTGAACGAAAGCAGATATCGCAAAACTGTTGCACAGTTTGTTGTTAAAAATTGTTATTACAATGTAGTCTGATTTTTTCGAGATAAAACACACAACGGTTTCTGCTAAATAAGAAATTAACAAAATTCTCATTAATGAACTAATTAGCCAAATCTGTAAATTTTTGTCTACAACAAATTAGACTACATAGTAAAAATAATGTGCAATAGTTTTTGATACACGCTCTCGTTTAGGAATAAAAAATAGTTACCTCAAAAGCAGCAGAAGTTGTGGATCATGGCCTTAAGTGATGACCAAAATTGCTTCCATTCCGTCGAGTATTCCATTCAACTTCCCAGAAGTAATGGCAAAAACATTTGAAAGACGCGACTGCAGAGCAAGAACAAATACGTCCAAGGACAAAGTTTTTTAAACAATTTTAGGACAAACGCCTAGTCTCGGAAAACGAAGAGAAAGACACATGGAGGAGGACAAGAGCTGGACAAACATGTGTCGGCTGCAAGGCCTTGGGCAGAGCACACAAGCACATGACTGTAGTGTGTTTGCGACTGTGCTATGTGTGTACGTGGGCCCACGCGAGGCGGGTGTGTGTTCCTACAAACACGACGCGGCCATTAGTCACAGCCGATCGCAGCGCAAACAGTCGCCGCGGGGCGGTCCTTGGCCGGCCAGGTCGCCTGACTCACAACCAGCCGGCGCGCGACGTGCGTTCCTAGGGAGGTGGTGCGCACCACACAGATGACTTCATCTCCCCCGACCACTTAGAGCTCATGAGATTACAGCTGCTTCGCGCCTTCCATGTTAAGGGTGTTCACGTGGCAAAAAACGCATAATTTTATACTTGTACAACATAGTGTTAGTTTTATAGACGATACCTGTGACTACATTATTCACTTGTAAAACTTTTTTTGGCTCTAATGGTCTTCCCATAGCGGCATGTCAAAGTCAAAATTTGCAAGTAACGGGAACATGCTAATAACAAAAACCAACTTACTTAATCGAGTGACATAATTTACACTTAAATTAGACAGTATGGACCATATGATAATAGATTTGAAAACACACAACAACGTCCCTTTTTATTTTATAAAAATGGCCATAAATGAAGAAAATTATCGTTATTTTTAGAATTTTTTAAAATATACAAAATACTAGTATTGTGTGATTTTTATCTTTCAGCATATTACCCATACTATATCACTTCAGCGTAAATTATTTCATTCGCATAAGTCAGTTGGTTTTTGGTATTAGCATGTTCCTGTAACTTGCAAATTTTGACTTTGACATGCCACTATGGGAAGACTATTAGAGCTAAAAAAGTTCCACAAGCGAAAAAAGTAGTCACAAGTATTTTTTTTATTTATTTATTTTTTTCATTTCGTTGATCCCTCTACCTGTCTTTCAGACAACAGGGATATGAAACATGTCAATAATACATTACAAAGTGACACATTCTTACACATTATAAAGTGATACATTCCAATACATGAGATAATATAATGAGACACTCCTATGCATTCGGTAATACTTAGTGTATATATATATATATATATATATATATATATATATATATATATATATATATATATAAAATTACATACAAAGATTTGTAAACTGTACATATAGGCTAAACACACTGGCATAAGACCAGAATGCACATCATTTTTAAAATAGTTACAGAACAATTTATATTAAAACATTAAACGTAACAAGTAACAAGTAAAAACTGTACAATGCATGTTTATGACACCATAAACATAAATAAACTTACATACGTTTATGACACCATAAACATATATAAACCTACATACACACATATTCTGTACTGAATATGCTGAACATACGGCACAACTAACACTTTGTCGTACAAACATAAAGTTATCCATTTCTGCCACGTCAACGCCCTTAGGGACGAGATGCTGCTTCTGAGGTACGGAAACAGGCATGCGATAAGATCTAAACTGGCTGGTGCGTCAACAACTATGTGTCGCCTTTATGCGCGGGGTGCGAAAACGCCGTGAAGTGTTTTGGTCGTTGGCGTCTTCCTATGGGACTTTAAGCGGTTAAAACCAATTTCTTCTTTATTTACGGAAAGAGCGTAGTAAAGTCTAATGCGTGCTTCTCTATTTTTGTTTGACGATTCCGGTTGGTATTTTTTACGTCATAGCAGTCTTAAAAAGCTGTTTTAGCAATTTTGAGGTTTCCAAAAACCATTTTCCTAAGTATTATATCTAGAAAACAAAAATAGAGAAGCATAGTTTTAAATGTGTTTCTTTTCGTAGATAAATATAACGAACACATGTTTAGAAGTATCTCTTAAAAAAACTTTCTCCTAACACGCTGCCACAAAGTTCAAGTGCGGCCTGTTTACAGGTCAAATACTTATTGAATTCAATTTATTTAATAGATACACAGTCATTCAATTACTTGTACTCAGTAAACACTGAAGCAACTACCTGACATATTACCACACAGTTTTTAACCAAATTACATAAATAATTAACGACATATATATATATATATATATATATATATATATATATATATATATATATATATATATATATATATATTTTAAATTATAGGCTTACTCATCCTATAAGGCACGAAAATAATTGGTTTAAACAAAACCAAAATTTTTACAATTTTTATTATTTAATTTTTAGAATAAAATGTTTGAATTTATTTTCATCATCCTTAAATTTGCTTACGCAATTCAGGTATTCTGTTTGTTGTATGAAAGTTGTCAGAACACATCTGTAACTTCTTCACTTTAGTTGGTCTGTGCTCAAGAACGCGAGGCAAAAATCAAAGGTCCGCCATTGTCTGACCCGAAATACTACTCTAGGCCCTGTTTGCAGCTCTCGCCTTTCCTTATTTCTCCCTTCGCCAGGTTGATGCCGTTACTTGCATTTTCCGTCACACAGTTACGCCGGAAAGATTATAAACTACGGCACTTTCTTAGTAATACAGAAGAGGAGGCGCGAACCGTCACCGCTATGGCATTTTGAGGCATCTGAAGATTTTTACTAAACCGTTCCTAAGTCTTCTAGTACTGTTTGCTGTTCTGCTATGTACCAATATTATTTCTCCTGTACCAATATGTTACCTGCCACTATACGCAAACAGGTAAGGCCATGATTTTTCATTTATTTCAAACAATTGCAAATAACTCAAATATTTTTAACCAAATGCTTTGAAAAAATTTGACACAGTGTACAGTCATAACGATACCCAATCTTGCCAGAGCATTTTTTTAAAATAATGTACCGTTTCTATGAAAAAATTATTATGCATAATTTTGGCTTATTTTGACAACAAAATATGTGCTATTTCAGGGTCTAAAATCTAAACATCCGTTTGGTGTATTGCAACAGAAAAATTCAGATACAAACGGTGATATATAAGTGTTAAAACTGCCAGAATGAATTTTTACATTTGTATTAATTTGCGTTTAAAATAATATTTTCGAAACCACTGCAAAACTAAAGAGCGAGGCCTTAGTATCTTATCTACGTACGCTTTCACTTCTATTTCTTCTCGTCATTCTCCATTTATCTCTTATAGTCTTGCATTTCTGAGGAACTTAATTTTATATGGCTGCAGGTTGTAATATAAGATTCGATCTATACTACAGATATCGTATTAAGTCATTTTAGTGGTTGTTTGCAGGCCAGTTCACATATACTTTTGTATTTATCTTTGGCCATAGACACACCGAGACATGAAGTTTTATAAACATTGTGCTTTGTTTTTATGACTGTATATTATTGTACTATCGGAGGAAATATGGTTTCCAAGGTTTCTCACTACTTCACACGTAGCGTTTTATGATTTGATCAGAATAGTGACCAGGTTAAGGGCCAGAATTGATTCCAAAGCTGGGTGTGCTACGAGAATTAGCGAGACGGAGGCGAAACAATGGCGTGAAAAAAAAAAACGGAAGGTTTGTTTGGAACGTTTGAACGGAGGAAGGAGAAAATTTTTATTAGAAGAGAGAGAATACGTTCGAAAGGAGACCAAGATATCATGTATTTGATGGAGCTACGAAGACATTGGGTTGAGAACGACAGAAGAGAATATTTCCGTTACAAATAAGTCGCTTGGAGTTTTCCACTACATCGCCGGAGCTGAAGAAGATGTCAGGCCAATTTCCGAGCCTGAACTTGCTGTCAGGAACTCAGGGGCCGGGGCTCAACGAGGTCTCATCCCTGTAGACCTTATTCGCCAGTACGTTCGTCGGTCAACCACCGAATCGGGAGAAGTGGATTTCATCCCAGGGTACTGCGCCAAAGAAGCCGAAGTCCGGTGAGCCCAGTCTTTTAGCCGCACGCTACACTCCGTCACAAACTCAGCCGCCATTTTCCTATCCATCTTGGAAGTCACATACTTAAATGTCTGCCAGAAAACGCACTTAAATTGGGATTAAGTCTGTTACCTTAGCCTGTTCGCTAGTGTAATTAAGTATGGTCACGACGCATCATTTTATCCATTACACATTTTCGCGACATTGTCCTTAATTTTAAGTCGCT
>PNEQ01095653.1:24544-64987 GCA_003012365.1 Medauroidea extradentata | reverse complement strand
AACTTAATTTTTCAAACTTTGTTTTAATTAGTTCAAATTGTTGTAGGTTCACTATGTTAGAAGATAGAATCACATGAAGAAACAAAGAAATATTTTATAACATTTACATCTACATGATCAATGTGAAATTTTTTGGTTTATTTGCACCAAATTAAGGAAAGTAAGTAGTCTTATTAGTTAAGCTTGTACTTTCTCGATAAATGCACATATCTTTCGCAGATTAGTGTACAAGTGTATTTACTTTAAAAATAAAACTGTAATTTTTAAATGTGATCACTTACCTTGAGATTTTCCTTACAAAATACCGAAAAAAAACTATTAAGTTAAGAGCAGCATTTGCACGTCTATCAAATGTTCTCTCGTCTCTATGCACAAGTCACAGAATCAGCGAGCAGATTTTCTGTCGTACAAACGATTTTTTGAATTAGACTTTTACGAATCTGTAAATTTTTTAGTATATTTAACTAAATTTTTGATTACAATGGCACGAGAATGGAGATATTTTTATTTTGGAAACGTCCCGTTACAGATTTTTTTTTTTTTTTTTTTCGTAGGTGAATATATCGTGAACACATTTCATTTTTTCTGAAACTTTAATTTAACATGACGTAACGAAAATTAAATACGAGTTATTTAAGAAAAAAAATATATAAACGACATTCGTTTTATTTTGCTTGTAAAAATTTTATTTCGGAAATTAATTTAAAAATTATTGGAATGTTTGTAAATAAAAACATAGTCAGAAATTCTGAATGTTAGTTAAACGTATCGTATCTTACAAAAATGTGTTTAAATCAACAGTATACAACAGTTTTTAACAATTGTAATTGCATATTTTCTAAGTAGGCCGGTTTACAAAAGGTGCCTATTGTTCGTACGTCCATTATTCATTCTATTTGCAAGCATTTAAAGAACAAAAAAAGTCAAGTCATTATATCACGTACACTAGACGTGGTATTCCTACATGTTGACTACAACTCACAGGAGGAAAAATTTCTATTCATTAATGGTTTATTATACATTTATCTTATTTCTATATTTTTGAGTCAGTTTAATGCTTAGAAACTATATTTATGGAAATAAACATTAATTTCATTTTTACCTTATTGTGATACATAATATATAAAAAAGTAAAAAAAAAAGTTTGGAGTGACCGGGATTCGTACCCAAATAAAATTATTACCGGGTCGACACGTTAACGCCTGAGCTACTCAATCAATTTCGTAAGACCGCTCAATAAAATATACGTTTACAGCAAAGCTTTTAAAATTACAAATTTGATGATTTTGGATTATTTGGGCTTTTAAAATGCTAGTGAGTTATTATTTAGTATTCCTGCTGCCACAAAGTTTCATTTTCTGTATGATTAGAATGTTTTTGTTTTCTCTTTTATTATTAAAAGCGATATTCGTCCAGCAAGCGGTAAAATACGTTGTAACGTGTGTAGCCGTCTGTAGGGCAAAGCGTACTGCGCATGCATAGTTATATTAGGACAAGGAAAAGTCACAGATCAGTCCTGAATAGGCAATGACCTTACCCTAAACCCTTATACAAACGTTTAGGAATACCGATAAGGCCTAGGCATGACATATGCTGTACCTAAACCCTTATACACACGTTTAGGAATACCGGCCTAAAAGCCACATTAGTAAGGAGCCTTATACTACCAATAACTGATTAATGTGATGTAGTCTACAACAACCTCGGCGAATGTTATGCAGCGAGACTACAAAAAGTTCCAAATTCATGCATCAGATTTATATTCGATTTAAAACCCCATATCGTAAGAAGTTAACGTGGCTCTTAAGTTAAACCAGAGAACAACTCATGCACTGTTTTTGTTCCATAAGTTACTAAACTCAGAAAAACCTCATTACCTTCGTAGTCGGTTTTTATTTCTGAATGATCACCACCTAGTAAACACACGCTCAAAAAATGACAGATTATTCATACCCCTATACAGAACAAAATTGTCATCAAACTCATTCACTACCTTCGTGTCAAAAGTTTGGAATGGTTTGCATCCTAAGCACGGGAACATAACAAGTTTTAACTTGTTTAAGAAAAATATCAATCAGTTCTACCTGAGTCTTACCAGTGACTGAGAATAGTGAGGTTGTAGAATTGAGACATTGTATTAGTGTGTCACAGAGTGTGTGCGTTGGTTTGTGTGTGTGTATTTGTGCGTGTACGAATATTTTCCCCTTTCTTTCTTTTTTAAATTATTATATATATTTGCAACTCTATTAAAAAAAATTAAAGCACCTGTGCAGTATTTTTACTACAAGTTTGTACTTTATAATTGTGTGTAGTTAACTGATTTAAATTTTTTATTATTATAATTTTAATTTTTAATTAATTGTAATTTATAATAATAGCTCAGATTTGGTGTTAAAGAAATTTAAAGTGTTGTGGATTCAGTGTAAGAAAAGGCCATCAGAGCTGTTGCCCTATTCGACTGAGCCAATAAGAATCCCGCTGTTGTAATATTTGATGACTTATTGGTCTGCAGACAGCTACGTTGTGTCAGACATATCATCTAATCATATATGTTACCAGAAATCACAGTGTTTTCAAGGACAGGTTGGCATATAATTTTTTCGCGATATTCCATTATATCTAATGGTTTGTGCAAACACAATCTTGGTATCTCTGTAGTTCCTTGCGACATGTCTTAATGGAGAGATGCACACATTATACAACTTAGCTGTCTGCAGACCAACAACTGGCTTCAAATGCTACAATAACGAGATTATTGCTGGCTCAGTCAAATAGGGTAATAGCTCCACGTATGTGACACAGCAAGAATTCTTGTGGTAAGCTGAACATACGTTGAAACACAGCAGATATTCAAGTTTTCCCGCGGCAAATCATCATCATGTCTACAAACAATTTATATGACTCATTAATTTTCACATTAAATTGTTCGTGTAGTCTCTGTTTCAATGAGGCCGCGATTGCCGTTGTGCCACAGCATTTACTCCCCTCATGTCAAGGCTATCCAGGTTCTATCCTCGGATTTCTGTATGTGGGTATCGTGCCGGATGATGTCGCTGGCCGACGGGTTTTCTCGGGGACCTCCCGCCTTTTTATTCCGGTGATGGTTCATACCCATGTCATGCCGTCAAAGGAAAAAACAACTGTAGAAAAGGGGTAGCTTTTTTTTTCGAATGTGAATTTGTATTGTCACTGTCTAGAGGCGCTTGTGGGAACGACATTCTATCTACTCGATAGCGTAGATATTACTCTAAAACCGGGCAATAACGTCATGCGATAAAGATGTACCGGCCGTCAAGATCTATAAATATTCAAGTCGATCTCGTCGCCGGATCCACTCAGATCTACTCTGCTTGGGAAGAAGGTAGATAGCCGCCAACAGACGATATACAATAAAGCGACGTAATAGAAAATGTGTTGTAAGGCGGTTTGAGTGTATTTTCACGGAAAATACGATGTCGGATCGTATTATTTTGTTGAACAAGAAGTCTGGAGCAGTTTATCAAGTGAAAATATCACCAGAGAACGCAATTCAGGTGTGATATAAATTATATAATTAGTGATAATTAGGTGTTCTGAACATACCTATACACTTTCAACCTTTCAATTATATAGACGTATATTGTACCAGTATAGAAATGGATATTCTGCACTGTTCTAACCTGGTATAATTACACAGGTCTGCCAGATCGGCGACTGAAATTATCACTCCTGCAGATTTTGCATTTTTTTTAATGCCACCAATATTCGGATTTATGTCCGCTCGGTAAGTATCCAACGACTGAGTGGATCCGGTCACGTGATAAATACTACCGGGTAGGGTTATGCCTACTACGTTTTCATCGCGGCCTTACAAGCACCGGTCTGGACCAAAGATGTTAGAAGGATCCAGATGGAGCATGTCGCCAGGAGTGTGTAACCAAACAAACGCTTGACTTGGCTGGTATCAGTATGGCCGACTAATTTAAAATTTGAGGAAATAATAGTTAGGAGGTGTGTTAAACAGGGCTAAAATATAGAATTTTCATCCTACAACATATATTAAAGAGCATAATACATTCATTTACCATTAAAAATTGCAGTCTGATGTGAACTTTTGAGGTTAAAGCAGTATGACTGCTGGCCAATTTGGTGGCTACCTCTCCCTCCTCTTGGCTTCACTCCCCTCGCCATCATTCAGACCTTATGCTACCCCCGTGGTCTGGACACTCACCTACTATTCAATTCTTTGTCTTTGGCACTCTTGTTACTGAACTGCTGGCCCCACTATCGCAGTGGTCCTGCTGTGAGGAGAAGTTCGTTATTTTAATCAAAACTAAAGTGTTTAAAAATATTCTGGTTAAACTTAAGAGGTTGCTTCACCTCTTTTGTCAATTATTGTGATTTTCGTTTAATAAATGAAGGATGTGACATATAACTGGCAATGTTTCCTTATACAAACTTCACATTTTACTATTAAATGCGAATTATTGGGTGAAATAGGTACTGGCAGCTATTTAGTATTTATTATTTTTGCTGAGAGAGAATTTTTATCTTCTTATTTTAATTAGCTTAATTTTGTCGTTGTTGCACTTTAATTTCTTGAATACGATGCATGTAATAAAAGGTAAAGTAGTTAGCTAAATCTCTATTTAATTATCTTCAATTAAATCTTGCTTAGTTTTTAATCAGGAAGGAATTAAGAAAAAATTTTCATAGTAAGTGATACGGGCTCTTAATTGAGTTTCTAATATTTGTACGTAAAATTATAATACATTTAGCGTTGGAAAAATAATTACTAACACGAGTGTGCTAGTGGCGCCACCAGTTTTCAGTCATATTTGCGGATAATAAAGGAACTAAAATCAGTCATAAGGAGGTCAGTATTTTATAGCAGTGTCCAGACCTGAACTTCTAAGGCACCTTAGATGAGGCAGGCCGTATGCCGCGGTCCTGTCTGTATTATCACGTTGTGAGCACGTCACATCTGCCACCCACCCTGCACCCCCCTCGCCTTCAGGCCACGCGATGTCGGCGGCGACACAGCACACGCGAGCAGCGGTTGTTGTAATTAAGTGGGCGTAATTGCGACTATTACCGCCCGCTCTATCACTGGCCAACCAGATACTGTACTGCACGTCCTCGCCCTGGTGACGAGACAGAGAGAGAGAGGGTAGGGCCGAGTGTTAGCGGGGTGGATGTCGCTTGTGTGAGGCCTAATATTGGTTCTCAACTAACTGTTCGCTCACATACTCGGCGGGCACTCGGGAGTTTCGTGTCTACGCTATGTCGTTCCCACTGTGCGTGTTAAGACTATTCAAGACTAGTGTAGATCAGCACTCTCTCATATTCGTATGAAACTCGGAGTATACGCTCTGAATCACGTTAATAGACAGCTAAAGTGGTCACAGACACTGTATAAAGACTAGTGCGTGCTCGCCGCGTGCTTCAGTCTGCGGAAGGACGTGGAAGGGAGAGGTTACGTCGCTTGAGCTCTCTACCCTCGTAAGAAGGGCGAGCGTATGATATCATGTGTTACTGTACACATATACCACAACGAGTCGACAGTTCGCATTGCTATAAACTTGGTATCCTTGTAATCAGGAGGAATGCCGCTATTGGTCAAAAACAAAATATTTGAATGAAATAAATCGATATTCGTTTTTAGTGCACCTAAAATATCGCTAATTTTCGACATTTAAAATCTTGTTTTCAGCAATATTTGAAAAATATGAAGATGCGTCCTTTCAATTTTTAATACATTTTGTCCATTAGTCCGCGATATCTAATCTTAGATTAAATTATTTCATTTTAGTAAGTCTGATAGTTTTCCTTAGTTGTATGCGCCCGTTGTAGTGCACATTTTGACTTTGACATGCTGTTATTTGAATAATTTGCTTGCTAAAAAAATTTCCTTAAGAGGGAACTGCAGTCTATAGTGACGTCTACAAAACTGAAATAATTTCGTACTCAAATAAAATTATTAATTTCACACTTGAACACCCTTAAGAGGAGTCTTCGCCGGTGCAGAATTTCCACCTTTGACGCCTGGGAACAGTGTAGAGATAAGAGCCTGTGTCCCACACTTGACGAGAAGCGTATCGCCTCTATTCGCAGCGCGCCAAACTGGCGTGCAAGGTTTTCCTTTTAGTCACTCCTACGAGACTTGAAGCGGTGGCCACAATATTTTATTTTTGGATAGTATGAAGTACCGCGCATGTCTTTCGCTTTGCACTTTACGAATTCTGGTAATATTTTCGTTCTTTCAGCAGTCTGAAAAAAAAAACCGTCTTTAGCCATTTTGAGAGGCCCGAAAATCATGTTTCTAACAAGCGTGCTGAATTTTTGGAAACATAGAAGCATAGTTTCAAGTGTGTGTTCTTTTCGTAGATAAACATAATATGAATAAGTTATGCGGTTTCGCGTAAAAATTAATACGCGTGACACGCTGCAACTCCGTCCATGCGCCAGTCGAGCACTCCCCTTAACGACGTGATTTTCGCATAAGCGTGATGTTTACACAGAAAGAAACGTTTTCTTTGCAACACAGAAATAATTTTTCTTTGGAGGAATAAGCTCACTTTGAACAAATATTGCCTTTCACCAAAGAAATTTTTGAAAAATTTTTGTTTGGTGTTACCACATTTTATATTTAAAAATACCTTTTTTTAAAATACCATCAGATTCTTTGTTGCAAAGTTAGTATTTTTTTTATTAAAAATACCACAGCTGACAAGACCGTTAAGATTTTTCTAATAATGCGTGAACAATTAGATGGATGTTATTTCAGACTTTTATGTGGTGCTTTAAGAGTACAACAACTGAGTTCCGACGGCCAGCAACTCAAACATAGGTTTTTAACTAGACGTTAGGACGTAATTTTTTACCGTTATTCGTTGCGGATAGCATACGCCTGTGAGTTTTACGTAACAAAAAGCTTCCGCTGGTACACTGATTTTTTTCTCCTGTTATTTGCTTTAGAAATGTTTAACAATTCATAAACAAGGTTTAACAATTCATGGACTGGGTCTAAAAAAAACTGACGTTGTCTTTTTTATGCGTTTTTATGGCTGGTTTGAGTAGCACTTTTTACTCTCCCTCGAGTTTGCATTGGTAGGGAAAACCAACTGGCTTAAATAAATGTATTACTCCACAGGTGAAATGAAACATTTACCATGTAACAGTGACTAGACTTTATATTCTGTAAAAACATTGTGTAGTTCCATGTAAACTGTAAAACGTAAGGCGAATTTAAAAGAACTGTAGTTTTCTGCGACAACTCCAACTTTTGCTGCAAAAATCCTAAAGGTGATATAAAAATAAATCTTCATTTTAATCATTTCTGGCAGTACAGGATGCGGCGACGTAAGTTCTTTTTTTGAAATGCGCGCCATTCAGGCTGCAGATGTAACTGGGCGGAAATAATCTCATTCGAGTGGCGTGGGTGGACAATTTTGTTCCCCACCGCTGTCAGTCTCCGCTGTACGTTGGAACAGTGAGGAGCGTATTATTGCCGCCGAGTCGTACTTTTCGAACGTCTCAATGAGTAGAACTTAGTGGAGTTTGATTCCAATAAGATGGAACAACGGCCCACACTTCAGAGTCATCGATGGCTGCTTTGAGCTGCAGATGTGAACGTGTGGCACTGAATCAAATTGTTGCATAAATCTTTTCACCAAAAATCACTGCCTCTATTCGCCACTGTAAAAAAACTTCCTCAAATGTTTAGACAGTTATTATCCCAGACGCACTATGGGACAGTTACCATACTTCCGTCTTGTAAATATGCAAACATTTACAGTTGTTACAAAATAAGTCTGGTAACTTCAGTACACATTTGACTGTTTTATTATATACAAGTTTAGGATTGCTACCATGGATGTCTGGGAAACTATTCTACCATGCCTACTTTCTTAGCGCTCCTATACGCACGTCTGGTAAATTTACAAACTATTTTTTAGAGTGTGTATAAGAGATACGAATTAAGAGTGTGTGGTAGGGACTTGAGAAATCCCCGTTATTTTTTGCAGAAGACTAGACTGCAAGCTGATGTACATTCTCTTTATGTGTCTTGTTGGCTCCTAGTAACTTGGTCTTCCGCAGACATCGCTTTTGACTAATAATAATTGAAATATGCACGGGAGAGTAACCAATATTCTGCAGTGCATTTACTCACGTAACTGATATCGCATATTATTAGGGCTAGGAATATTTCGCGAGTTCGACGACCAACATGCTAGAATCCATTATCCTGTATATACCGAAGCCCTACCATTTGTACATTACCTGCTACTCATTCAGACAGCAGACAATGAACGAATAGACGGGGCTTGAGTATACATAGGACATTGGATTATTGCATGCAGGGCATTGAACTCGCGAATTTTTATTAGCCCTAAAAAGTAGGCATTAAATATTAAATTAGGCGGATTCTAATTGGCTCAGTCAATTAGGGCAACAGCTCTGCGTACGAGCGAAGGCCAGTAATATTTTCATAAGTTGTACATGCTTTGAAACCCAGCAAACAGTCAAGTTTTCCCACGAGAAACCATCATCTATAGTTATGAGGCTTTGAGTAACACTTCTGAATTGCCAGTTTATTACGTTATTACATATTCATTGACTTATTTTTTTGTTTAGTATTGATGGCACACAGGAAAAAAAATGTATTTTCCTTTCTGCCATTAGTGCTCGAAAAATAAATTCTGAGACTACGTAATAATGCATCACCTATGGATGGTCGTGCCTTAATTTTTGATTATAAACGAAAAGCGTGTGGCATATAAATCTATGTTCAGCTGAATTTGTTGAAAAATTTACCCTTAGTTTAGTATTCATTATTTTAGTTCACTTAAAATTAAAGTATACATGTATTTTTGTAACTATAATGTTAAATAATTATGTATATGTATAAGCACCTACATATTGTAAACATGGCTGGATTTGGCCGTGAATGAATAAATAAATAAATACATAGTTTGAAAAAGGTTCATGCGGCACGCAGTGCAGAATAGACGGGACCAGTAAATGCGGAGACATATTTTCGAGGGAAGCTGATAAAGATTTCATGGATGAAGGCAGTAAGCCTAAGTGGTGAAGATGTATTTAGGGGAACGAGGATCTTAGAAGGAGCATACCAAGAGGAATGTATGAAATGATGGCGAAAGAAGGAGCTTGGGAAAGGCTGTAGGAAGAAGTTTCAAGCATGAGAGAACAGGAAGACGGATTATAGTTGAAAGCGTTCGGTGTAAAATAAGAGCGAGCGAGTATGCCCAAAACAGGGAATGTTTCCTCAGGATGATGCCAGCAAAACGAATGTAACGTGAGTGTAATATTCTGATTACTTAAAAAAACTATTAAGGGCATGGGCCCGAGTTTCTTCGCATTTAAGAACAATTATTTTTTAAAACATAAATGGGAGCCGATATCGTAAAATCGCTTCGTAACTTTGTTATGACTGATTTAAACTGCATACTCTAATTTTGTCGAGTCAGAAAACTGCCCAATAGTTGCTAATTAGTTAATTAACGAAATTTCCTTTTAATTGATAAATTAGCTCTACTCATCATACAGTTTGTCTCGAAAAATTACATTGGATAGTAGAACCAATTTGGAAAAACGTTACGAAGCAATTTTACGATATCGACTCCCGTATGTATTTTAAAAAATAATTCTCTCGTAAGCCGAGAAACTCGGGCCCGAGCCCTAAAGTTAGACAAAATTGGAATCGTAGCGTAAATGACAGTACTTCAGTAACGCATTGAGTGAACTGGCTAGAGAAGTCGGTTGTATATTTCCTCCGTCTCTGTACTAAGTTTGGTCAGCTTCATGTTTTCCGTTCAAAGCTTTTGTTTATCCTTGAATGTTTCCGAAATGAGTGATACAATAAAAGCAGTGTAGTAAGTTTCTCCTGCCTTTAACGCCTCGCTCTTTAGTTTTGCAGTGGTTTCGAAAATATTTTCTTTAACGCAAATTAATACATCATTCTCACAGTCTTAACACTTATAGGCCTATATCATCGTTTGTATTTTAATTTTTCTGTTGCATTACAGCAAACGAATTTTTAGATTTTCGCCCTTGGAATATCACATGAGCCAAAATTAAACAATATAATTTTTTGCTAGGAAACGGTACATTATTTTAAAAACGCTCTGGCAAAATTGTGTATTTATTGTATGACTCTACACAGTCTCAAATGTTTTTCAAAGCATTTTGTTAAAAAATATTCGAGTTATTTGCAATTGTTTAAAATAAATGAAAGACCATTTATTTAATGATTTACGCCGGCCTCCGTAGCGCGGGCGGTTGTGCGCCGGTCTGCGGTGTGAGAGGTCCTCGGTTCGAATCCCGGCTCGGGCGTTGATGTTGTGTTGTCAGTCCATCTCATCTCTTCTCACCCTCATTGGCGGTTAAGACCTAGTTGTTAAAGGGTCGTAAAACCTTCTCACCACTATATTTATGTACATGAATATGTAAGTGGAAAATTTACTTTACCCGTATATGTAAATGTTTATTTGTATGCAAGGGAATATTCGTCACACAGTAAAGGAAAATTCCTTATTAATCAAAGTAAAACATTTGAACGCATTTGTTCCAATTTGATTCTTTATTGATATCGTATATATTACAGATAATCTAACCCATTATATAGAAAACTACTGTAGGCGTTAAGAATAAAACACTTTACCTTCAGTTCGAATATGATTACTTGGAATATAATTACTTTAACTCCACTTGGAATATAAGCACATCACCTTCAATTGGAACAAAAATCACTTCACCTTCAGTTGCAATAAAATCACTTCACCTTCGGTTGGAATGAAATCACTTCACTTCAGTTGGAATAAAATCACTTCACCTTCAGTTGAAAAAAATCACTTCATCTTCTGTTGAAATATAATCACTTCATCGTCAGTTTGAAAATGAGCATTTCACCTTCTCTTGAAGTACAATCACTTCATATGAGCACTTCAAGTTCAGCTGGAATAAAAAAGACTTCACCTTCAGTTGGAATTGAAAGACTTCACCTTCCGTTGAAATTGAAATACTTCACCTTCCGTTGGAATTGAAAGACTTCACCTTCAGTTGGAATTGAAAGACTTCACCTTCCGTTGGAATTGAAAGACTTCACCTTCAGTTGGAATTGAAAGACTTCACCTTCCGTTGGAATTGAAAGACTTCACCTTCCGTTGGAATTGAAATACTTCACCTTCAGTTGGAATTGAAAAACTTCGCCTTCAGTTGGAATTGAAAGACTTCACCTTCAGTTGGAATATTGACACTTCACCGTCATTTGGAATGTAATCACTTCACCGTCATTTGGAATATAATCACGTCACCTTCAGTTGGAATATAAACACGACACCTTCAGTTAGAATATAAGCACGACACCTTCACCAGGAACTTGCATGATGACCAATGTATAACTGAGAATTTTTGAAGAAAGTTGCTTCTTGAACACACGTCACACTTGCATGTTACTATCATGTCGGTAGGTTTGGTTTTGAATCATATTCTGTTTATTATAAGGTATATAACAATTTTTTTGACGTGTTCGTGACATTTATCTCTCATGTATATGAAACATACTATACAGTATTGTAATTTAACATTTTTGTGTAATGGAAAACAAGTATGCTGTACAGATTAGCAAATATAATGTTAGCTACTACCCGTGATTTTGTTCCCATAGTTTTAAATTTAATGCGATATTTTATTTACTGCAAGTAGGTACTCAATAAAATTTTTCAACAAATAAAAAAAATAATTAAAAATTATTGAAAATAAAATAGTAAATGTGTTTTATAATAACTTATTTCCACTTAAAATTTTGTGGAAATAATAAAGTTCATACATATAATAATATTAACGGTGTTAAATTTTTTTAGTACCAAAAATTTTTCTAGAAAAAAATTAATTTATAAATGGTGCAAAATTGTGTTAATTGTGTTCATTTGTGTACATATAAATACTAATCAGGTAATTTTTACCTTCATTTTTACTGTGTCGACTGTTCAGCTACTTTCATGTTCTTGTTCTTGTCTACTGTGTACTGTTGGCTTATAAATACAGGTTCCTTTTAACTCCTCTGTATAATTTTGAAGAGTTTGTTTATTTTCATGTAAAAATTACCTGTTTTATTAAGTTGGCCTTTAGTTTATTCGGCATTTCGTTTAAACGTTATGTTTTCATGTTAATTCGAACGTGGGTTTTTATGTAAAACGTGTTTTCCGTTTTTTTCCTGCTTTGAATAATGAGCTTCAAAATACTGTGGTTTTGGTGTTAAAAAATGTACGTAGGCATATTATTTTGAAGTAGTTTATTTGATTGGCGATTTAGTTTAAGAGATATATGTAAATAATATACGTTACAGATTGAACCCCTGATGGAGTAAGGCTAAAATTAGAGATTCTTTATAGATTCTGTTACAAAGAGTATTTCACTATCAGATTATAAGAACACGGCCTCGTGACGAGTACTGTACTTGTATTTGCTTGAAGTGGTACGATTTTTGAGCCTGGTAGGAATGGGTGACAACTTGGGAAATTAATTTGAGATTTCCTTATTGTACGTCAGCTGTAGGGGATGAAAGTGATAACTTGTCAAAAACTGAAGGCGTGGTTGACTGACTCTTTATTCCTAGTTCTTTTAATTGTTGATTTGTTTGCAGTATGACAAATAATTAATAATTTTACGCTATACAGTACAAATGTGATGTAGTGTAGTGCCAGTTTAAAAGTGACTGAAAATTCTCCTTTGGAAAGGAAATATTGTGCTGTAAATTATTATACTTCAACTGTGAAAAGAAAATGTCAAATATTTTACAAACGTGACCCAGTCTTTCAAACACTAGGCCTAATCGTTTTTGGAAATATTTCGCAGAAAAACCTTGAAGTCATATATTGACACAACCTACACTTCACCTACAAATATTTAAGTTAATCAAAAATTTATTTCCATTGTCTTCCCGTGAACGTCAATGTCATATCTGTTCCATGTTTCATGAATTATTAGTACTGCATAATATAATAATATTTACAAAGTAACAGTATATAGAGGAAGTGTGCCAAATATGGAATATGTACCTAATATGGAATACGTAGGTTTCCAGAAACTGCCACGTGGCAGCACTGTAACAGGTAGGCGAGTGGAAGCACGTTCAAGGCCACCGCTTTTGGACGTGACAGCAGATCAGTAGAGATGCATTGTTTGTCTGAGGTGGTCGATATTTTGTTTATTATCCTCTACAAGTTTGTGCATAGTAAGCACTAAATGTAGATAAAATATATATAATTCATATTACACTTGGTATTCAGATACTGAGTGGTTAGTAGAAGGTTCAAGCTTTAAAAGTTTGTTATATTGAACAACTCCCATGTATATGGAGTTGCCATTTTCACATCTCGTGTGACAAAGTGGCTATGTCCCTATTATGGAATACTTTTATGTTCCTAATATGGAATAGTATTCCGTATTTGGTGCAGCAAATGTAAGTGTTCGGACACATATACATTTTTTGTTTACAGAATAATGTCTTGCCGGAAAAAGGACAGTACTACGCCATAACGAAAGAAGTGGAATGCAGATGACATGGAGGAAGCAATAACAGAAGTGAGAAGCGGTTCAATGGGTCATAAGAAGGCAGCAACAGCATTTAATGTTCCACGAACCACTTTGTTTCGTCTTTCATCGAAAAAAGACGAAACACCTGCACAAGCAAGTAAATCGTAGCTAGGCAGACGTCCAGTTTTCTTACCAGAGCTGGAAAAAAGGTTAGTAGATTATATAATAATTATGGGAAAAAATTTACATGGCTTCAAAAGGCGTGATATCAAAAGACTAGCATATCAATTGGCAGTTGTGAACGACATTCCTAATCCATTTTCCAAACAAAGTGAGACTGCTGGTCGCAAGTGGTTCGACTTATTTATCAAGCGTTACAAAGACGTCATCACAATCAGAAAGCCCACAGGAACATCATTCAACAGAGCTGAGGGATTTAATAAAGAGAATGTGGCAGAATTTTTCGATTTATTTGAAGCTGAGGTTTGGCAAAACTTATTTGAAAGTTCAAACTGGCTCCATTGCTGCTAATGGATTTAAAACAACAGGACTTTATCCTGTGAATCGCAGTGTATTTGAAGACAAAGATTTTCTTGCGGCTCAGCAAGACGACATGGAATATCCCATTGTAGTTCCTACTCGACCGGCGCCGACAGGACGCATTGAAGGATCATAAACCAATGTAATTGGACCAGAACAAGTTAAACCTATCCCTCAATTGGCTAGAAGGAAATGTCCACAAAAAGTACGAGCTCCAGGGAAAGCTGCAGTTTTGACATCGTTGCCACATAAAGCCAATTTGGAGGGATCATTGCAACAAGCTTCTCAGAAAACGACACCTAGGGCTAGGTCTACTAATCGCCAAGAGGGCACTAAACGTTCTTCTAGAAATATAAGGAAGGTTTCTACAACAGACACTAACCTTAAACTACAAAACACACAGCCTTCATGCGGTGGATTAGTCGCACGTAAGATGCAAGCACGGAAGATTATGAAAGATCTTCGGATGAAGAGACATCCAGCTCAAGTGATGTTTCTACAGACCCTAATTTGTAAGAGGTTGGGCTAATGAGACCTAATGACCGAGATGCTACCTTCTTTTATTGTGATGGAAAGTTTTCAGAAGATCGAAGAGGCGAAATGTGAATACAGTAGTTGGAGTGTCAACAATGGTGTCACACTGAATGTTCAGGTGCAGAAAATGATATGTTTGTGTGTCAGTGTTGCAAATAGACTTATCTACTGGATTGTATTTGCATATCTACGTTACCAAAACTGATTAAAAAATAAAAATACCTGTAATTAAAGTCCTAAAAAATAAAAATACCTGTAATTAAAGTCCTAAAAAATAAAAATACCTGTAATTAAAGTCCTTTCCGACATCATTATGATAGTTTGTGAATGATTTCAACACTATTCCATATTAGGCACCACTTTTTGTAATGCATAAAAGTACACATTTTATTAAAAAATAATTACAATTTGTAATTTGATAGTATTTTCAGGTTCTTATAATTATTATGTAACTTAAAAATGTGTGTTTCATTTGTAAAAAATTCCTTGTAAGGAATATATAGAAACCGCGATTATTACAAACAAAAACAAAACGGCATTCCATATTTGGCACACTTCCTCTATAATAACAAAATTTTATCGCTATATTCACATTGATTCTTGGCCATCTTGACTTTGAGTAGTATTTTCTATTTTTTTTTCTAAAGACAATTCACTAATACTTCTTAGTTTTAGCGTGAAAGCTATCGCAAAGGTACGATGCCAAGCTGACGACTGGAATTCTCAATCTTCAATAAAATCTGAACTATTCATTAAAATTCGATGAGATTTTTATACCGAGTAGATATTTTATCAGCTGACATTTATTTATATAGCACTATGCGGTAGTATGATTTACTTTCGAGTAAAAAATTAAAAACTGTTTTTTTTTTTTTTTTTTTTTTTTGAAAAATAAGAGCTTGAAACCATAAAATCAACAAAAATGGAAAACTGTAATTTTTATAAATTTCAACATGATAATATTTAGGCCTCTGTAATAACCGAATTTCATTTGAAAGTAATTTGAACATTCGTAAACCTCTCACGCAGAGATTTTCGGAGTGTAAAGTTATTTTCAAATCAAAACTTGAGTTTTTTTTAATTTGGTTACTATAGAGGCATAGAAAATTACCACATTAAAAATTATAGAAATGACAGTTTTACATTTTTGTAAAATATTGTGGTTTCAAGCCCTTATTTTTCTAAAACAGTATTTAAATTTTTTACTCGAAAGTGAAGCACACTACCGTGTAGTGTAACACAAATAAACGTCCGCTGATAAAATATATATTCGGCAAAAAACATCTCAACGAGTTTTGATTAGTAGTTGAGATTTTATTGACGATTGAGTATTTCAGTCACCCACTCGACATCGTAGCTTTCCATGCCTCTTAACATATGTCAGTTGAGTAACCGTCTTTGTGTTTCTACGTATTTTCGAGGGACAGGTGGGTGGTTTCGACGTCGAAACTGAATTGCAGTCCATTACATACTGACTATATTCCTATTTCGGAATTATTTGTTTGTTTGTTTACTGCAGGCAGTTCTGCCATCCTTGGTTTGTGTCGTTTGTATTTATGTTGATTATTTTCCCGTGCCTAGTCCTTTCATCTAACTGTGGGTTTTCTGAGATTCAGCAACATTCGCCAACAATGGCATACATCCAACAAAACCATTCTGTTTGCGGCAATCCATGTCTGAGCAGAGTAATGCTTCCGGCGACTGAAGGCTAGTATTTCTTCTTGGGGCGTGTCCCACCCTCTCGTGTGATGTCTTCCTGTACGGGGGTGGCAGGAGGTAGAGTTGTTTGTTTCCTCTGTGTCTCCAGGGACCGCGCCCTCCATACGCCGTCTCTTGTTCCTGTCACGTGTCTTGCACGGACAATGCCTCCGCCGCGGTCGCCCGTCACCCGTCTTGACGCGGGATTAAAAAAACTCTTCCCCTTTCCTTCTCCGGGATACAGCCCCTAACTCTTCTTGTCTCTTCTTTACCCTTCTTTCTTTCTTCCACCCTCCGTGTCATCTCGGCCCGCGTCGCGTACGTGAAACGAGGGTATAAGTTGAAATGTTATCTTCAGCGCGCATTCTTCCACCTCCGCCGTTTGTCTGGTCGACGTCTCGCGATATTAAATCCCTCATCCCCCGGCTCTTCGCAGCATCTCCTGGTCCATAATTGGACGATACGAGGTCTTATTATACTCGTGACAAACCACGGAGTCGATCAAATGTCGCTTTTTGTGTGTACGATGTAAATTTTGCACCTGCGTTGCGTTTTATTGTGGTCCCTCTTACCCACACAGATCTTCGGGAACTAAAGCTCAAATGAAAGATGGATAGTTTTGGCAAACAGCCGGTGATGTGTTAGAGTTTGGAGTGTAATAGTTTACAGGACAAACCGAGCTAGGTGGTGGCCCGACGGCAGCGCGATGGACTCGCAGTCGAGAGGACCCGGGTTCATTCCTCGGCTCAGGCCGTCCTGATTTCGATTTTCCATGGTTTCCCGAAATTGGTCCTGTCTTTGTACCAAGTTATGTGTCACTATCCCGAATGACCTCGGGTCGACGAAACGTATAACCCATTTTTCTTACCTGGCGTTACTCTAATCTTGTAACTTAACCCTTCCTACATGTACCAGTCCGCCTCGTATGGCGGGAAACTCATACGACTTTTCTCTGTGAATAACGACTCTAAGGCAATTCTGGGGGAACCCAGAAGAAAGAGAAGTTTTCCACTTGCCTCTGTGAATCGCAACCAATCGCGGACCTGAACTCGGAGCTTGCGCCCTATCCAGCGCGCCAATAGGGACCTCTCAACACCGAGCACCCCTGCAGCGTCTGCTTGTCGGCCACGCCCCTCACAGCCTGGCCTCCTTGGCACGACCAGCGGACGTCGTGGAGTCGAGCAGTGGGTCAACGCCTCTCTGGCCGGCCACGCCTTTATAGGCAGCGTCGTCCTGACGTCACGCGTAGATTCCACAACCCCCTGACTACTCTTTCAGCCGCTGTGGTTCATTCTTACCTTACAGCTCGTGTTGGACCCTGAGGTATAGTCGTTGGTCACAACCGCCTGGTTGTGCTGCAGTAGAAGTGCAGTTTGTCGCGTGGTAACTAGGGCTAGGAATATTTCGCGAGTTCAACGACCAACATGCTAGAATCCATTATCCTGTGTATACCGAAGCCCCACCATTTGTCCATTACCTGCTACTCATTCAGACAGCAGACAATGAACGAATATACGGGGTTGAGTATACATAGGACATTGGATTCTGGCATGCCTGTCATTTAACTCGCGAATTTTTCCTAGCCCTAGTGATAACTTGACACTGGTAAATCGCGAAATTGTTTAACATAGTCTCCAATAAAATGTATATTAACCGTGACACGTGTGAACACTTGCGACAAATCACGCTGTTTGTTCAAGCTGTACAGTTCTAACTGGATTTGTTGAAGAGAGAAACAGTGCTAAAAAAAAAAAAAAAAAAAATACAAAACATCCAGTGTTATATACAGCATATTGGAACCTAGCAAGTGTACAACTTTTCCCGCGATTTTCCATTGTCCTCAGTGATGGGTACAAAATGGTTGTAAATAAGCGCCTTCAAAGTACTTCGGGAAAGGTACATTTGTGTTCCAGCTGTGATTGAAGGCGCAGAGCAAGTATAACGGTGCGCAAACGGCAGGTAGCGGTGTTTAATCGGGGCCCAGGACGTCGTGGACAAAAAGTCTTACCGAGGGATGTGACGTTTGACCTGCTATTGGGATCTCGTCGCTTCGTCCCGGGGCCTACAATATTCATACAAGTGTGCGTCGCTCAGTCACTCATGACGAGGTGTCTACATCACCGCCGGAGCTCGTTCTTCCAACCCCGCCCACTTCTTCCCCTGCGGGGTGACGCCCTCTTGATTTCTCTCTTCTCTGGGATCTGCTGCTGTCGTCGCGTGTTTCATACCGTCTTTTCATCTATCTCTCTCTCTCTCTCTCTCTCTCTCACTAACACCTCGTGCACATCCGGCATCTTCTGGTCGATTATTCTTCGTCGCTCACCTCCGCCTTTTCTTTTTGTTCCCCACCCACGCGATGACGTCTCCGGAAACGTCCTTGTTACGTACGCGTGTAGTCTTTCACCCATCTCTGCGTCGCGACATCGAAGGAAATGGTACAGTAGTTCAGCGCTGCTGAGACAATTCATGATTTTAAGAATGAAGTGCGGGTCTATGAAATAAACTCTACCAACTACACACATACAATATGCCAGCTCAATGTGTCTTTTCGTCTGGCATTTTGCAATCGTCACTCGAGAAATAGTCGATAAATTTCGGCCAAAGTTGACAGTCGTGTAGTAATTCAGTAGTTTTAGCATTATTGTATTTTCTTGCCACGTGAGTACCTACAAGTAGGTATGAAATTAAAAATAAGAAAAAACTATATATTGCTTACATCCCTTCAACAACTATAAAAGAGCTGATCTTCAGACAGCTTAACTGATTTTCTCGAATCATAGCTAAAAATACTCACGGTCGTCACCTTTCAAACAAAAAAAAAACTAAATCAAAATCGGTTCATCCGTTTAGAAGCTATGATGTTACACATACACACAGATACACACGTTAAACTTATAACACTCTTATTTTTGTGTCGAAGGTTAAAAATGCTGGTTTTTCGTGTCTCGAGGATTAATTAATAGCGTTATAAGATGTTCTTTGTGAAACTATAGAAATAACGAGTTTTAATTAAGAGCGTCTGATATTTCATTACCTCAGTAAGCGGAATAGTTATTGAAAAAAGCTGTCGACGCAACCAGTCTCAAGAAAACTCGCTAGTCTTTTACACACACTCATTGAGCCTTACAAAACACTTGTTTTGTGATGAAACTCCTCGAGACGTACAAATTACCAAGTTGGCAAAATTATAAGGTTTTAGGGACTGTGTGATTTACGCCATCCGTGGTCTTCAATCTAGAAGCAAGTGAAAATGACAGGGAGGACTAACATGTGTGCGGCCGTAACCCCCCCCCCCCACCCCCGCCCAATCCATAAAGGCTTCCCGTTCCCAAACAATTTTTCTCTTGCTCGATGTGCAAGTTTTAATTTCGAGCGACGTGCACATGCTATGCGGTGGAAATTAAACTGCGTAATAAAAGCCCGGGTATTAATTAAAACGTGACCTAGTGGTCTGGGAATCTAGTTAACCGGATACCAGCTCCCCCGCTGAGAGGGACTTATGAAGGCGGAAAGGGCATGCCCCGATGTCTGGGGGGAGGGGGAGGGAGTAATATAAACGTGGCCTAACTGTGCCAGCACGAGGGTACCCTGCGGTAGTCGGATCACACCACGTAGAATCGATTACTCGCGATACCAAGTCGAGAGGTTTCGCCTAGTCTATTGTCTTTGCGACACGTTAAGTGTGTTCACGTGGCAAAAATTCATATTTATATATTTATTTGGCATAGTGTTAGTTTTACGCACTTTACTTGTGACTTCATTTTCCTCTTGTAAACTTTTTTTTTAGCTCTCATATTTTTCCCATAGCAGCATGTCAAAATAAGAATTTGCAAGTTACAGGAACATAAGTATAATAAAAATCAAGTGGCTTTCTTGAATGAAATAATTTACACTGAGAACTAAGATATAATGTGTGCTATGCTAAATGATTTAAAAATACACACTGCAATTCCTTTGTACTTAAAAAAAATCAGAAAATGACGAAAATTTATCTAATTTATAGCAATTTTTCTAATAGACAAATTTACTTTGTTTTGTGTGTTTAAATCTTTTAGACTAGTGCCCATAATATGTTATTTCAGTGTAAATTATTTAATTCGAGCAAGCCACTTGGTTTTTCTTAAACCTGTGTTCCTGTAACTTTCAAATTCTACTTTGACATGCTGCTATGGGAAAAGTATGAGAGTTAAATAATGTTTACAAGTGTAAATTGAAGTCATAAGTAACGTCTATAAAACAAACGCGGTGTCAAGCAAATATACAACTATGAATTCTTACCGCGTGAACGCCCTTAAGGGGGAATGTTAGATAATTTTATTGTAGGCTGTTTTCGGTTTTTGAGCTATAACATTTATTCAGATTGTATTATCAAAAATTTCTCTTCGACAAGGCATAGGATATATTTATTGTTGGTAAACTGCTTGACATAAATAATAGTAAATAATAATGAAAGATTTTATAATTATGTATGTCAAGCGGTTTACCAATAATGTATCCTATGCTTTATCGAAGAGAATATTTTGATAATGCAATTTAAAAAAATGTTATGGCGCAAAAACGGGAAGTACAATAAAACTGTCTACCACTCCCACTTAAGGTGGCTGCCTTGGTGGAGGTATTCCAGGCCTACAAGTGTGGAAGCACTAAGGACTATATAGTACACACATTACGCCTCACCTTAGCCTCTAGGAGCAAGTCTCTGAACTGGCGTGCTGTCTTCTCGTCGACAACTCGTACATATCCAGAGCCTCAACTGACAAGAACAATGTTGAATTTCGTTCCATTACTGTCTGCTTATCTTATGTCAACTATTCATTTGATTGTATATTGTAAACATGACTTGCCCGATATCTTAGTGCAAGAATGTACACACAACAAATTCGTGGATGCAATAAACAACGTAACAAAATCAGACGTTTATAAAATTGTGATTTTATAGTTTTATGCCACAAGTGTATTTTACACGCCTATGCCGTTTAAAAGGTTATGCGTTAAGATTGTCATACCTGATAAGTATCGTAAATCCAAAAATTCTCCCCCTCCTTTTTTTCGACAGCGTTAAAATAAACTTTAGAGATAAATAGATGAGCTGACAAGGGTATACGCGTTTGAAACGATCTTTGAATAGCATTCACAAGATAACGTCACCCACGCTGGTCAGTTTTCAGATAAACATGTAACGACCGTAGCTCTGCACGACACGCGACGACCAGAGTAGGCGGCCCCCTTAAGGAGATGCTCTTTAGTTTATAATGTTTCTGCGATATTGATTTTTTTACGCCTAAACGAGAGCAGATATCATAAATCAATTCTGGTAATTTTGCTTAAAATCGTCTCATCCATGTTAGCTGGATTTTTAAAGGCAGTAAAACCATGGTTTTAGCTGTTTATGTAATTAACGAAATTCTCGTTACTTAACTTTTTAGCCCAAACCATAGAAGTACTTGCTTTAAAAAAAATTGCTATCACGAGAAAAAATTTTAAACAAAACTGCCAGAATGGCTTTTTGATATCTGCTCTCATTTAAGCTTAAAAAAAGTAAATATCACCAAAATCATTATAAACTAAAGAGCGTGGTACTAAGTTGCATCATTGTTATATCCGTACTTAATAAGTTCGGTTAAATTATTTCAGTCTGCTTCTTGTCCCCTTCTCGCCTGAAAATATTTCCCTATATTTTTATGAGTGTGTGGGTGCGATCCCAGGACCAAATTATTCTTATTTAAGTGTTCGACAGTTCTTTCCCGAAATCACTTCAGGTAATGCTGAATGATTCTTCCCTCGTGTCCCGTTTGTTTGACCAAATAGTTCATTCTGTCTTGATTTCAGTGGAACGCTTAGCCCTTTTTAATGCCTGCTTACATATTCCACGCACAGGAGAATATTTTACGGGCATTAAATACTTTTTCTCAAATAATTTCCTCCCTTATAGCGTTAAAATCTGCGTGCCTGTGAATGAAACGAAATACATTTTATTGTCAAGAGAGATAATCTTATTTGTAAAAGGCAAATCTTTACAACAGTAAATGTGATTCTGCACAACAATTTTCACAGTATTTACACGTTATGATCTTGTGGTGGGTCTACAATAATTTCTTATGCTACCACAATTATAGCTGTAAGTGTAGCAGAACATAATGTCGAAAAACCGCGTTAATGATGTACAGGTACACTGCAAAAAAAACTTCCTCAAATGTTTAGGAAGTTATTATCCCAGAATGTATGGGACAGTTGCCATACTTCCGTATTGTAAATATGCAAACTATTACACTTGTTACAATATTAGTCTGGTAACTTTAGTATGCATTAGACTGTTTTATAATTAGGTACAGGATTGCTACCATGGATGTCTGGGAAACTATTCTACCATACCTACTTTCTTAGCGCTCCTATACGCACGTCTGGTAAATTGACTAACTATTTTTAGAGTGTAGTTATATAAATACATGTGATAACTTTCTTACCGGACTCTAAAAATGTTTTAAGACTTCTGCAGTTAAAATGAACAGTCTATACTGCTTCAATATATTATAGATAATGTGTAAATTTTCGAATATAAATTTTCACGAAAATGTCCGAGCGTTTAAAAATTTCGTTGGTTTTGTAAGTAGATAACTCGGATGAAAGCTTTGGTAATAGGTTAATAATCATAATAATACAAGTAAACCTATTCACGTGTAAAATTAATTGGTTGAATAAATTAATGCATAAACACTTCACGGGTTGAATATGAGCCAGACTATCGACATTTATATCAGGAATGTGTAAGCACAGAACGTTCAGCCGTTCAACTCATGGTTCAGCCAGTCGTACACAGTTATCTGCGTCATGTTATTCCTGCACGAGTTACGGCAGCGCTGAATTAAACGCAGTCACAACAGTCTTTAACAAACTACGTTTTGGTGTCAGATCACATTCGTCGGAGCCGAACTCTGGAACACATTTCTTGCAGTAAACAATTTTGGTAAATTTTTTTATCAAGAATTTGCTGGACATGAAATGCTTTTGCATGAAAATCAGCAAATCCACTTTCAAGAGCGCCCGCATGTCGTCAGTATTAATTGAAGCACACCAAAAAATATCTGGCATGTTTTTATTATGAGCACGTTAGCATCAGTATAATTTGACTGGATTTGTTTGTATGGACATACTCCATTGCGAAATAAATGACTGTCACAAGAAAACTAAAAGTAAAAATAAGACAAGAAAACATAAATAAGCAGAGTATGCTTTAGTCATCAGGATACATACACAACGTGAAATTCCAAAACTGGAATCTGGTCAGATAAAACAAGGAAACAAACAGAAAAAAAACCTAGGTTGACATGCGACACAACGATGAGACGAAACAAAAACACAAACAGAATTACAGCAAACGACACAACGATGAGACTAAACAAAACACAAAGATGTCGGACACAAACAGAAAAAACGATGAGACGATGAGACGAAATAAAACACTACTGTGTTTTGTTTCCTTGTTTTATCTGACCAGATTCCAGTTTTGGAATTTCATGTTGTGTATGTATCCTGATGACTAAAGCATACTCCGCTTATTTATGTTTTCTTGTCTTATTTTTACTTTTAGTTTTCTTGTGACAGTCATTTATTTCGCAATGGAGTATGTCCATACAAGCAAATCCAGTCATGCACTCCCATTGCACAGTTCTTTCAAAGATCATATCAGTATAATTTGTTTAGAGACTGCAATTAGCATTACTGTAGACTTTTCACGCTGAATTGAGAGCATTCTTGAAGACTTGTCTTGTCTATTATAGTGACCAAAAATATTTTTCTACGTCAGATCCTGTCTTTTACTGCGTGGTTGCGCAGTGGTAATATGCTGGCCTCACATTCGGAACTACGTAGGTTTTAATCCTGGCCCGGTCATCCCGATTACTGTTCTCCATTTCTTTCCGAAATCACTCGCGGAGAATGTAGATACGGTTCCTAGCTATAGACCTTGGCAAATTCGTTTTCTTTTATTTCTTCTATTCGCACTAATGTCCTCATTTGCGATGAAAGCCAGTAGAAACGCCGTGTTAAATGCAGTCAGGCCAACCCGCTTACCAGGAGTGAGTTGCGGGTCGGCGTACCTTCCAGGGGCAAGTCTTTACGGTTGAACAGTCTGCTGTGAGGAATTCTTCTCGGGACAGCACAAAGCGTCGGGACAGTACAAACTGTCTGAAGATACTTTTTTCTTAACTAGACGGTATTATGCATCACTAGACTACGCGCCAATTTATAACTTATTAGTAAAACATGCTGTAATATTTTCGGATTCTAAACATTCTTACAAAATAGTATATCTGTCCTATATATCCAGTATTCGTTTTATGACTATTTCACAGAAGAAAAATATTTTATACCGAACTACCAATTGGCGCATATTCTATTGATGTATAACTCTGTCGAAATTATAATCCTACGCAAACGAAATTTTAACAAATAATAAGTGTGTATCGTTATCTTAATAGATCAACATATGTAAGACTGACGTGCTAAACTCTTGCAAGCCGGGAAAGAAAATGCCGCACGAGAAACGTTGTACATTTTTATGTACAGTACTTAACACTATGTAATGGATAAATAAATGCTAAGAACACTAATTGAACTCTATACGTTTTTGAAAGTCAACATGAAAAAGACTTAAGAATCACAATTCTAGGTAGTGACTGGATTTAGTTACTCGGACATACACTATTGCGAACTAAACGACTTCCAAAGAAATCAAAATTAATCGAAAAACACACACAACATAAACTTTCAAAAAAATGGAATCTGGTCAAATAAAACAAGGGACAAACCGAGAATAAATTGGAAAAATCAAAATGAAAAAAGAAACCCAAGTTAACATGTGACACAACGACGACACGAAGCAAAAACACAGTAGATATCAGACACGAACAGAAAAACAACAAACGACACAACGATGAGACGTAACAAAACACAGTAGTTTTCCAGACAGTCAGTATAACGACGTTTTGGAAACTGGAATATGTCCCCGTCATCAAGCAGACACAGGGTTCGGTAACAGGAAAAGGGGGGAGGAGGGTAGTAGAGCGAGGACGTAGCTGTGATCGGCGGGCAAACTTCCTCCATCTGCCGCCGCGTCGTCCAGATCGATGTAAGCGCCAGAATGGAGCGATTGGCACTCGCGAGTTTTAATCTCATTGCCACCGTGGGAGGGGGGGGGGCATTATGGGGCCCGGGACGGCTAGTGTTAGCAGGGTGGGCCTGGGGTAAGGGGAGTGGGTCACTTCAGTCGCTAAAAGCTTTTTCCACTGGGTCGCCACTTTGCGTCGCTCTAGGGTGGGAGAAGGGGCTAGAGGAGGTGTGTCGATACGACGGCGAGTTTCCGGCGACACTTCCTTCCTACGCGGACCTTGCCAGGCGCGGAGAAACTAGGATCTCGATCCTGATAAATTACCAATGTCGCAAAAAAGGCTGTTGACATTTGAACGTAGGAGATAGCGCTTGTGGTAATGTCTAGTGGACCTGTGCATGACACGTTGTTATCTGAGAGCTACTGTGTACTCATATCATTACCGAGCGAGGTGGAGAATGTCAAAACGCCTCGCATTCGGAAGGCTCCGGGTTCGTTCCACGGCTCCGGCCATCCTGATTTCGATCTTGCCGGGTTTTCCGTAATCATTCCAGGCGAATGCTGAGATGGTTCCTTTACGAAGAGCCGTGACTGACTCCTCTCCCAGCTGCTGTCGTTGTACCAAGTTGTGTCACCGTCTATAATGAGCTTGCCGTCGATGAGACGTCAATCCCGCTTACCTTTCACCACGTGTACTACAAACGCCGAGTGCAGTTCGAGGTCACATGAAGCCAAATACAACGTAAATACGACTTCTGCTGTTGGCCGATAGTTCGTGGTGTGCGCATGCGGGTACACAGAAATACGACGGTCCGGAGGCAATCACGTTATACAGAGTGTTAGGGCGAGTACAGACCAGCGGATTCCAGCCCGTCGCCAAATATTAACGCGGTCTGTGTTATAGGCGGTTCACAATAAATCGAGCACTTTTCAACACTATGTCCTTGTCCAGAATGACAACGTAGGTCCTATATTATATCTATAAATTATGGTATCTAAGTAATGTTCCCCACCATTGTGTTGAATAACAAGCTATTTAATGACAGACGTTGGTGACATTTACTCGATGTTTTGGACTGTTGGTCGCCATACTACAAAGTAAATAGCATTTTAATGTAGTTTATGTACACTGTTATTAGTAGTAACTGTAACTCGGTTACTTAGTTATAGTATTCGACAGTTAAATAATATATGCCACTTTGATATCAGCCGTTAACTTCTTAGTACGGTACGCTTTGATTACTACTTAGAGTGATTTGTTTTCTACTAAAAAGTGGCAATAAAGTATACATTATGTGCAAGTAAGCAGGGTTTCAAAAGCACTGACTTTTACTCCGACCCACCTACAGTTGGTTGACGTATTTATATGTTCAAATATCAGTTACTTGTTTACTATATGATACCGCAGAGTTACCCTAGCGTTCCAAAACGTAATTGTTGCACAAATGCCACTGAAAATGACATATATAGTACTATCATTATTTTAAATAAAACAACAAAAGGTCGCACATGGAAGTTCAACTTTTTAAAAACGCAACTACTGCAAAAATGAAACTAAAATCATTGTATAGCATTGTGGAATGTATTTAATATAAACCAACAAAGTGTAAACTACTATAGGCGGTTCGGAATAAAGTGAGCACTCGAAGAAGCCCTGCTAAAGATCTATTTCCAGCCAATTCGTATCTTTCCGCGTGTAACGGCTAACGACGTGAAAAGTCTAACCTCCTGGGACACGTCACTTTATGTTTGCGCGTGTAAGATAAATTGTTTAGTCGATAGGTACATATATAGTTTGATAAAAAAGAAGTTTATTAATTATATAAAATACAACTGTATCGCTGTCGGTTGATTTTGTTTCAGTATGGTTGTATTTAAATACGAATAAACACGGAACTATGTTGTGTTATTTCGTTGCCAACCATACAAGCAGTAAAGTGACTATCGGTAATGTTGAATTATATGTAGTAACAGCTAGTGATATTTTTCAAAGGTTAAATATTTAGTGTTCACTTTATTCCGAACGGCCTATAATAAAAAAATTACAAGGTACGAAAGTGCAATTTCCTGTGCCATTTGTCAAAATGTGTTTTTCTAAAAGTTTGAACTTAACCGTATTTCTGTTCAGCAAGATTGAAGCTCTTTCCTGTCATTCATATGGCTACTGTGAGTTTTGCTGTGTATTAAATGTAAAACTATTTGCTATGTACAAGGAAAGTTCGTTATTTTGTCTTTATAGCAGCATTGAAAGTATAAACAGTATTTTACCCAGGGTTATACACTTCAGAAATACGAGTTGGGACTTGAGTTAGTTTTAGAAATACGCCGACAATATAGAAGTACATTTCTAAACTGTCGTGTCGCGTGTTTATGCGCAAAACTGGTTCAATTTAAGATTAACTCTCGCGTGACGCACGCCCGGTGTTGCAGCGTGTCATGCGTGTTATTTTTTACGCGAAACCGCTTAACGTGTTAATATTACGATTACGTACGAAAAGAACACACTTGAAACTACGCTGGTATAGTCTGAAAGATCCAGTACGCTTGTTAAAAACACCTGATATTCGAGCCTCTCAATATTTCTAAAAGAACGGCTTTTTTTTTTTTTTTTTTTTACTGTTGAAACTCCGAAAATATTCAGGGCGGATCTAGGAGAGGGGCAAGGGGGGGGGGTAGACTAATCCGGGCGCCAGGTTAGAGGGGCGCTGGTGGTGCCTGATAATGTTTACTAGGGAATGAAATGTAAATGAGTGTAAAAAGATATAATATCTACCAATATTTAGACTTGTACTAGTTTTGTATATTTATGTTGTTATTATCCTTGAACACAATGTAATGTTATAAATACAGTATTTATAATAAGAATGTACACTTAAAACACTGCTAATGGTAGCTAGTAAGAGTTTTGATGTATTTCTACTAAATGTTATACTGTTATTTACTCGAGCGCAAAACAACGAATGCAAGATTAGTTTATTGCTGTTGGGCTGACGTGACAGATGGAAAACGGGAAGCGAAAAGGGGGGGAGGGGTGGAGCAAATCACAATTCTTTCCCCGGGCGAAGGAAAGTCGAGAATCGTCCCTGATAATATTACCTGAATTCATATAGTGCAAAACTGTCTGCGTGCGTTGGCGTTCATTTCGTACCGTCCAAGAATAAAGTTCTTGGGTGAGCGCTGTAAGTCCCACGAGAGGACTCTACAGGGAAAATGCTGCACGTCAGTTTGGCACGCTGCGGATAGAGGCGATATGTTTGTTGTCCAGCGTGATACTCTGGCTCTTATTACTCCGATGTTCCCACGCGTGGAACGTTGTCATTTTAAAGCGGTACACACTTCTCTAGTTGGTTTCTACCAGCCTTAAGGCGGCCGCCTACCCAACGCTTCAAATGCGTTGCAGTGTGTTCGTAAGCAGGTTTTTTCTACGAAAATATTCCACGTGTGCTTATTATGCCAACGCACGAAAAGGAAACAAACTTCAGCCAAGGTCGAAACCTCATTGTTAAAACGCCGCGCTCATTAATAACACTGTTTCTAAGCCCTCCAACATGGCTAAAAACGGCCTTTTCTGACTTCCGTACTTCAAAATGTACTAACCGGATGTATGTGAATCTCAGATCGCGCCATGCACTCAACTTAGTTGCAGACTTTCCACCAATTAAGGTATATGGTCACCGCTTAATGTCTCATAGTAAAAACCGTTCGGCGGGAACCTTGCACGCTAGTTCTGCGCTTGGCTCGTTGAGGCGACGCGGCATTTGATGCGCGCTTCAAGGTCGACCTTACTGCTCCGTCGCTTTTGAGCCTCTCACACGCGGGTAGGCGGTGCCCTTAAGGGCGTTGGCCCCGTAAATTTTTTTTTTTTATATTTGTGCCAAACACTGTTCAACTTTTACACATCATATAACTTAACACATAATTTCTCCAAATAAAAAACATTAGGCCCCATAGTTTTTGCGTAATCACTTATCAAATTCACAAAATGGTCATTGCAGTGTAGCCAAAATAAAAAAAGTCATTATTTAATGAATTTTAAACTACCGGAACTGAAGGTTAGTGCATTAATACATTTTATGACATGTTTGACAAAAGTTAGTTTTAAAAATTTCTGTACTAGCCAATAGTCAAAGTTATGCAAAAATGTACTAGTTTTCATAAATTTAAAAAAGTACAAAAATGTATTGCTTTGTGTTTACAATAGTGTCTTGAAGTAACTCATATCGTTTAGTATCAATATGAATTATCTTGTTTCTGTAAATTAATATTTTTTTTTTTTTTTTTTTGTAATTTGGCTACGCCGCAACTGCTATTTTGTGACTTTGATAAGTGATTACGCTAAAACTATGGGACCTAAATTTGTTTTGTTTGGGGAAATGACATGTTATCTGATGTGTAAAAGTTGAACAGTGTTCGACACAAATATAAAATAATTAATTTTTTACATGCGTTTTGAAACCTGTATGTTCCGGGATGCAACATTTCCGCGTCATAAGCTATATTCTCGTCTTATTCCGTTTAGATGAGACGTACGTTAGTCTCTTACAGGATTACATTCTCGACGAATGTGACATTCTATATACGTGTGACATGTGTCAGAGAAATTAAATTATTTTTTTTTGAAAATCTAGTCTCTTTGAAGTTTTTGAAATGTTTTTATTTATTTACGACGCCCGAGTGACAGCGCCTGGTAATAAAACAAAACATGAAGTAACAAAACATGCACGAGGCGAAGGCGACAAAGGAAGGCGCAGAATGAACGACGACAAAGATGGTCACGAGTCCTCGGAGTGAAACTGTCATATTGCATTACCCGAGTTGTTGGATCTGCAAGGGGATTATTTCATCCCCGCTGTCCTATGAATATATGCGGATCTCTGCCACGCCCCTGCGCGTGTAGAAGGGTAGTACAATAAGGGAAGGGGGAGGAAATAAGTCACCTACCTACGCTTCGAGGGACGAATTTTTTCCCCCGAGTTTCCCTCCTCGGAAACGAGCAGAAGACTCGAAGACGGAAGAGTACAAGAAGGGGGAAGTTATCACAAAGGTGGGGTCTTGCATGTATGGGGACAACCCCTCCCCTTCATCCCTCAGGAGAACACGTCTCCGGCGCGACAAGAGAAGGTCGGAAAAGAGGAACAAGGTACAAGAGGGAGGAGAAGGGCGTAACGCCTGTCACAGTCGACAAGGCAAACTTTAAATTGTATTACCATACGAGATGGACCCCTGCAGGCTTCTCCCTGGAGGGGCGGGCGACTGACAAAGAGGTGTCACTTTAACGAACACATTGCTGCTGCGTCTGTTGGCGAACCTGGAGCAGTCGAGGTCCCCTGAGTCTTGGAGGATTGTTGAAGGATGGGCGGGGGTGTTCCAGCCTCGATCTAACCCCCCACCCCACCCCACCCCCTAGCTGTTGTGCTGCGAGATGTATCGACCCTGCACTTTCATAGCACTACTACTGGGTATCTTCCAATATCGCAACTCAGACATGTCGCAATGTAGTCACACTGTTGTTGTGTTTCAAGAGTTAGTGGACCCGGCGCGTGACAAAAGCCGTAGCCTGGGTATAGAAGTCATTTTTTGTTGTATAACTTTTGAAAATGTTTCCAATGCGTTTATCTTCGAAAAGAAGACACACCTAAAACTGTGCCCCTATGGTTTTAAAAATACCACCCGCTAATAAACACTTGATTTCTAAGCTCCTCAAAAATGCTAAAAATGACTTTTTCACTCTGCTGTAGCTTAGAAAACATCAACTGTAATCTTAAAACAAAATCATAGGAACCTTGCTTGTACTTTACCTCAAACTTTCTACATTGAAAAAGGCAGCCTACGAAAAAAAACAGCAGCTAGTTTAGTACTTCACGCCTAGAGGCGATGAGGTGTTTGAAGGACGTGTTATATTCGACTTATCGCCTTCCATGTTTCCCTGACTCAAACGTAAAATAAATCTAGCGTCCACTAACTCTTAAAATTATTTGGTTTTGTTTTATTTGTGTTCTCCTTTTTACGTGCGTTTAATTTGTTATTACTGTTATTATGTTGCGCATTCGAGATAGTAAGTACGTGGCAGCACGGGCTTCGCACATGACATTAGCCTCTAGCTGCAAGCCACTGAACTGTAGTGGTCTTCTCGCCGCCGACAACTAGTCTCTATGAGACACACTAATGACCCTATAATTTATGAAGTAATATTGAAGATAAGATTGTACTGCACATTCGTATACCTTTTAAAATGTCCTGCGCCAATATTCACATACCTATAAAAGACTGCAAAAACTCCCTTGTGTACGGAAAAAAATATTTTGTGGCAGCTACAAAATATTTTGTGAGCATTTACCCTGCAGAATGTATTTTTTAGTCGCCACGAAAACGTTTAGTTGTGACCACTAAAATATTGTGACCACCACACAATTATTAGTGGTAAATACAAAATAATTTTGCAGGGATGACTTTCTACAAATTTTTCTGTCAGTGTACGCCATTTTCTATCTTAGAAAATTTGCTTTAATGTGTAGTGGTGAACTTGAAATGGGTACGAACATGTGTAAGGTTATTTAAAAGCTATTCCTAAGCAGACGTCCTTCATTGCGCGTAGAGCAGTTTGCTAATAATCTTGTAACGCCGAGACTCTGCCCACCGCTCTGCGTCCTAGTCAGACGGCCACCTTAAGGGCGCGGTTCACCTCAGTTTTCAACGTCTTTTTTTTTTTTATTTTTATATTTGTACCAGATATTTTTTCTTTATTTTACACATAAATTCTGACAAAATCTTCCTCCTAGAAAATTGTTGTATCTCTCATAGTTGTTACGTAATGAGTCGTAAACGTCAAAATTTCCACTTTAAAGTTTTATGTACGCCAACTGACATACCAAACCGAAAAAAATCCACAGTGTATAACAATGTCTTAGGCTATGATTTGAACTATATAAAATATAAAATAAATAAAATTTTGCATTTTAAACAATATTTGAAAATTTTAAATTTTCGTTTCAAAATTCAAAATTTTTTATTAAATACGAAACTAATTAATTTTTTGTTTTTATGTATGTCATTTCATAGCCTACGTCATTGTTATACACTGTGGATTTTTTTGGTTTGGTATTATAGTTGGTTTTAGTGGCGTACATAAAAACGTCAAATGCAAATTTTGACGTTTACCACTCATTACGCTACAACTATGAGGGATACATCAATTTTCTAAGAGGAAGATTTTGTCACAATTTATGTATAAAATAAGAAAAACAATATCTGGTACAAATATAAAAATTTTAAAAAGACGTTGAAAAGTGAGGTGGATCGCGCCCTTAAGGATGTTCAAGTGCTATAAAATTGTAATTTTACATTTGTATGAAATATTGTTAGTTTTGCAAACGATACTTGTAAGTGCATTTTGTTCTTACGAAACAATTTTAGCTCTCATAGTTTTCTCATAACGGGGTGTCAGATTCATAATTGGCTTGTTCTGCTGCCATGCAAATAGTGAAAACCAACTTATCTACTTAAACACAATAGTTCATTGTGAACTTACATCCCATGAGCTATGCAATAAAACATAAAAAATTCACACCGTAATATTTTGAATTTAAAAAAAATATTGCATAAGTACAAAAAAAATTGCAAATTCAAAAATTTTTTAAAATACAGAACCAGTTCGCGGGATTTTTTCAAGTATTTTACTACGTTGCCCATAGTATTTTATTTCACGTACGTAAGTCAATTGGTTTTCACTAGTTGCATGGCAGCAGGAATTGCAAATTTTGACTTTGACGCTCCGTTAGAAAACTACGCAACCTAAAATTATTTCGTAAGAGGAAACTGCACTCGCTAGTATCGTCTACAAAACGAACACTATTTCATATAAATATAAAATCATGACTTCATCGCACTTGAACACCATTAAGGGACCTTCCTAGATAGACTGTGTTTGTGTGTGCGAGTCAGGAGCGGTAAGGTTGCCGTTGACCGACGTACGCAGTGTATTATCGCCTCTCCGCGCAAGCCACTCAGCTGGCGTGCAGTGCTGCACTATTAGGCATATCCTTTTTATTATGTGTCTTTTAGCGGCGACCATATTATTTTATTTGTGGGAAGCATAGTTCAAAGTCTAACGCTTGTTCATATAGTCGTGATTTTTTTAGTTCAGCGGTTATTTTTTTCGTGCAGGGCAGTTTGGGAAACCACATTTTTGGTAATTTTGAAGTAAACATGCTGAATTTTTTGAATCTATAGCGACATAGTTTGAAGTGTTTGTTCTTTTCGTAGATATAAAATATATTGCGCGTTAAAAAGTTTCTTCAAAAAAACTACAATCTCAGCTCGCTGCAAGACATTTGAAGGGCAGGTAGGGAGGTGCTTTAAGTATTGGAGCCCCATTGTTGGAATTAGGAATTAATGTAAAAATATATTACCTCGCAACGTATCTCCGGTTACTTTTTGAATTTATAGGTGTTTGTGCACAAAATTTCTCAGAAAATGTTGTGTTATAAAGAATCAAACTTATAACTTCTCTAAAAATGTAGTGTGGAATATAAATTTAAAAGCTTAAATTTTTTACGTAAATTGCTAAAAATGAAAATGAATTTGCAACCATTTCATGTGGCATTGTACCTTCCAGGATTACGACGTAGAATGTATTTTATTCGCGCAAGAATTAACTTTGAGATCTAGTAATAAATAAAGTGTACGTCATAACTAAACTCTGCGACTGCAAGCTAATTGGGTAGAATCCTTGAGGTCATTGTTTATTAAGTGGGTGATATTTAGGTATACATGATTATGGCAGTTACGTATAAACGGGTATTTACTCTACTATAATGACAGGTACTCTGAATGCGAATACGGTTAAATGTATTATGTTAATTAGGATGGGAGCGCCATATTACTGAATATTAATACATTAAATTAAGTGGCGTTTGCTGCCACCTTACTAAATCTGGCGGCCTGACCGAAGCTGGACGACAGATGAGGTAGCGAACATCGACGGACGAGTACACTGAGAAAAAGATGTTGTTGGTGCAGACAAAATTTGTTTGAATCAACCAAATAATCTGTTTGTATAGGGGCAAAGAAATATCTGTTTGCTCATACCAAATTAGTTTGTTCCCTCGGTTTGTTTGAGGCAAGTGACTGTATTTTGTTAGCAGTAACAAAGATTTAGTTGGTCATAAATATATTTCGTTGGGCAAACCAAATGCACAAGCAGTATTTTAAGAACTAAAAAAATTATTTTCTATAAACATAAAAAAAATTTGGAAAATTTTGAGACCTTAAAAAAAAAGTTCTTCGAGATTTCATCCAATAACCCTTGACTTTCCTCTTTCAAGTCATGACCTAACCAATTGAGCTGCGAGTGCTCTGTGACAATGGGATTGTTATTTGTGTAGGAATAGTTAATATTGCATTACGATTGCACTGCTTTATTTTCAGACATGTTTGTCTTCCGTCTGCGAAAAGGTAAACGACTTCAAAGAATAATATATAAAATGATCGCCGTTCACCGCAGCATAAAGAACAAGACGTGCAGTTGCGTTGCTCTTCAATTTTAAAACATTTCATTTTGTGATCAATCTAATTAGACACTTTAAAATTGTTTTAGCTGAAATTAAGATCATTTAATTATTCTGATACACTGTTTAGACGCCCTACTTATCGCACAAGCTTATATTTTAAAAGTTGAGGTATACAGTGTCCGCCATCTTATCGCTCACGCACTCAGCCATCTTCCCCAAGTCAACAAAACAGATATAATTTCGCCAACAAAATCATTTAGTCCATCGAAAAAAAAATATTGTTGGTTCAAAGCACATCACTTATAACTAACAATATTATTTTGTTAACAAGTAGTAACGAGTTGTTTGCTTACACAATATATTTATTCAACTTCCTATTGCAAGCGAGTATATGTGGCACAAAGAAAATGTGTTTAAAAAATAATTTGGTCGAGGAAAATAATTGAATTTGTTTGGAGGACTCGGTGCTTGGCCTTGCCAACAAAATATTGTTTAGCTGAAGAAACATTACCCAAACAAGTGTATTTAGTATGGTGAAACAATTATTTCTCTCAGTGTACGCCCCCGCCGGGACTCGACCCCCGAGCCTCGGAGGAGAGCTGGACTGATGTTGATATGATGAGTGCTGGCGGACAACAGACCTCGTTTACGGGGTGCAAGGCATTATATAGCAGTGCTTATGCTCATTATTGTTACACTGTGAAGGGGGTGAGGGGATTTGCTGTCTTACTTAGTTTCCTAATGCTGGTCTAATTGCAGTCCAAACCTATCTCGCTATGCGGTCTGCTATACCATACCATAACTCCATGATCGGCATATTTTTACGTTGCTGTAAAGACCTCACATGTCTTTTAATGCATTTTTTGTAAAAAAAAATGATTCTGTTGGCAGTTGCAGAGTGTGCAATCATGTTGAACGCTTTTTTTTTACAGTAAATAGTTTGCCTGCAGAAAAGTAAATTTTGAATGATTCTGGCAGAATATTATAAAAGTATTGTTTTTTTTTTTGTTAAAAATGTTTATTACTACAAAAAAGGGTGTAAATGAATGTACGTTATTGTGAATTATTTTAAGTGCTTTTCTCCTGATCGATATTGGGTAAATTAAAAAAAAAAAATTGTATGGAATTAATTGTAACACTGCCAGGAAAGCTTTAATGTGTCTAAAGAAGAATCATACTTTCCTCTCAATGTCTTGCATTATAAATATATACTTCAGGGCCTTACCTGTCTCAGAGCTCTGGCAGCAGCAAAGATAGGGTTTTACATGTTAAATTATATTCGGTGGAGCTCATTCACCTTTTGTGATATCGCTTTCGTCTGCATCGCGAAAGGGAAAATATTGATAAATGTATAAGGTTGTATGAAAAAAAAAGTGAATAGCCGTTTTCGAGTGTTTTCAGTGGTGAATATGTTTTTTGCTTACAGTTTCCATGATATTGATAATAACATTCTAGAAGATCCTTTAGAAATGTGCACGGCAACGAAATGAATAAAAAAGTCACAGATGGTATACATGTAGCTTCAACACGTACTGAGAAACTCCGATTCTAATTTAACATGTGAAACCCTATGCTTAATCCCACTTTGGCTCTGAGATAGGCGGTGTCCTTAAGAGTGCGTGGTAGATAAATAAACGCTGAAAACATCAATTGATTTCTATGCTTTTTTCGAAGATGGATAAAATACTCAATATCAATCCTAGATAATGGTAATTGCCAACATTATGAGTAATTCTTTATCCAGAATTACTAATTCGTTACGCGTGATCTCTTGCGCCGAAGTTAAATGCACGAGGTTCCGCCGTCAGAGACTGTGCCTCAGAATTTCGTAACACTGGAAATAATTATGTTTAAAACGTTAGCTAAAACTATTGTCTAGGATTGCTATTGTTTAACTTTCGCAAATTGGTTTTAAAAAACCTACAGATAGAGATTAATGCTTTTAGTAATGAATTTTGTACCACGCCATCTCAAAGCCGTTATCCATAGTGTCTACCGTTGTCACGATAGTTAATTTTTTATTCCTAAGCGAGAGCAGCTGTCGTAAAAACTGTTGTACGGTTTTGTTAAAAATTGTTTATACTACAGTACAAATTTTTTCTAGATAAAATATTACATGGAACTGACTAATTAGCTCATTAATGAATATTTCCCTACTTGCATAATTATCTGAAACCGTTATGTATTATTCTGTCGTGAAAAAAAGTGAGATAATGTATACCATTTTTTTAACAAAACTGTGCAACAATTTTTTCATAACTACTCTCGTTTATGACGTAAAAAATAATTATCGTAAAAGCAGTAGAAATGATGTATCTTGATCTTAAAGCCGGATTCAAAACCACTCTTAACATACGCACGAACGTTACGTATTAGAGATTGGATTCACAACAATATTTAATCTAGACATGCGCGGAAAATGTTTCTGTCATAACAAAATGTCGGTAATAGATGATCGTAATTTAATTTTACATTTCGCAGCGAATTAAATAATTTATGACCACAAGATATATTATTTCTCAATATAAATCAATATTTAATAGATTCTTACGTTTGCACAAGCTGCATTCACAACCACCACTTAGCATACGTACGTATGAAATAGAAAGTAGATAAACTCTACTACGTGCACGCACGCTACGCGAGGATGTGAATGCTGGCATGCACACTCGGTGTTTCTACTCTTACACGTACGTACGCGCGTACGCTGATTGTTGTGAATACAGCATAATAGGCAGGAAGTCTCCTCTCATGTTGCGATGTCTGCATGAACTCAGCAAATAATGGTGTTGGACGTCTTATTCTCAAGAGAAATTATCCTGCGGTGTTTTACTTCGAATATCCATTTCCAAGGCAGTGTCGTACGTTTTCGCCGAGTCGTCATACGGATGGTCGTTTTGAAGCGCAATCTCGTTTTATATAAGTTTCCGGCTTATCAGTAAAGAAGCCATTTCCGAACATGGAAATGGTTACTGCTAGAATTTTCTAGGTATCCATAACTAAAATATCGATGAACTCTTCAGACCGTGGTGGATTGATTATGTTTATTACGTGTCATAAAATTATACGGTCACGTCATAAGTCCAAGCGTATTTAATAGTAATGGCTATGGTTACAACGCAATTCCGCGTAAGGTGATGAAGTTCGCTGTGGTTTCGGGCAGCAAACTATCTATCATCTCTCAAGACTTACGAAGTGTGTGGAAGATAAATAATCTCTAAAAACACCGTTTTAAACTGTACATTTTTGAATGTTAGTATGTAAAAAAACACAAAACAACAATAAATTAGCCAACTTTATGAGCCAACATTTACCCTGAATAATGCAATCGTTAAGATGCACATGGAAAGGTACGGTGTCGGGTGGACGATTGGGATACTCAGTCGTAAAAAATCTGAACTACTCATAAAAATTCGATGAAATTTTTTTTTTGCCGAGTCGACGTTTATTTATATAGCACTACGCGGTAGTCTTTACTTTCGAGTAAAAAATTGAAAGCTATTTTTAGAAAAATAAGGTCTACAACAACCACAAAATCTACAAATATGGGAAACTGTCATTTTTATACATTTCAATACGATAGGCTAATATTTAGACCTCTGTAATTACCGAATTTAAAAAATACTTGCATTTTCATTTGAAAGAAATTTTAACTTCCATAAACCTCTCGCGCTGGGATTTCCGGATAGTAAAATTGTTTTAAAACCAAAACGCGAGTATTTTTTAAATTCGGTTATTATAGAGGTCTAGATATTATCATATTAATTTTTTTAAGAATTACGGTTTTCTATTTTTGTAGATTTTGTGGTTTCAAGCCCCTACTTTTCTAAAAACTGTTTTCAATATTTTAAACGAAAGTAAAACATGCTACCGCATAGTGTTACATAAATAAACGCCAGCTGATAAAATATGTACTCGGCAAAAAATCTACTCGAATTTTGATGAGTAGTTCAGATTTGATTGACGATTGAGTATTCCAGTAATCCGCTCGACTTCGTACCTTACCATACCCCTTAAACGCGATATATTGCGTCGAAATTAAATTATAAGAGATTTCGGCGTCAGTGATTTTTCTGCAGAAATCCGTTACGCCAGAAAAAGTTTTGACCAGAAAGATGTTAAAAACATATTGCCTGAGGCCGCGGTTTTTTTAATTTAAATTCGCTTCGACAAACCTACAATTTTAAACTAACGATTTGCGTTGAATTATGAACAGTGCTCTCTTAAGACCACGTGGCTGTACAGATGCAACTGTAAGGAAAGAACTAACACATGCATACAATGCATCGTCTTATTATTAGTTTTGTTTGGCGCAACTGCAGCACATTGCGCTCGTATTCGTTTGGTTTTCCGTATTTTTCTGATATCGCTCCAGAGGAATGTTTGGATGATTCCGTAAGGGTGTTCCAGTGCGATAAAATCATAATTTTATATTTTTATGAAATATGGTTAGTTTTGTAGACGATACTTGTGAGTTTATTTTATTCTTATGAAACAATTTTAGCTCTCACAGTTTTCTCATAACGGAGTGTCAAAGTCAAAATTTGCTTGTTCTGCTGCCAAGCAAATAGTGAAAACCAACTGACCTACTTAAACAAAATATTTCATTGTGAACTTACATCCCATTAGCTATATTTTGAATTTAAAATTTTTTTTCAAAAGTACAGAAAAAAAGTTGTAAATTCAACAGTTTTTACAAGAAAAAATAAGCACAGTTCGTGGGATTTTTAAATGATTTATTACGTAGCCGTAAGGATGTTATTTCACTGTTTATTATTTAACGTACGTAGATCGATTGGTTTTCACTATTTGCATGGCAGCAGAACATGTAAATTTTGACTTTGACGCACCATTATGAGAAAACTACGCGAGCTAAAATTGTTTCGTAAGAGGAAACTGCACTCACAAGTATCGTCTACAAATTATGACCTTATCGCACTTGTACACCCTCAATGACGCGGTCTACCGCAGATTTCATCACCATGTTTTTATTTTTATATTTGCGCCAGATATTTTGTTTTCTTATGTTAGACACAAAATGTTAGTACATTTTGCTCTTATAATAATTGTTTATCTCGCATAAGTTTTGCGTAAAGGCTCGTTAAAGCAAAAATTTGCACGTTTCCGTTTTAAGGACGACACTAAAACCAACTCACTTACCAAACTGAAATAATTCACAGTGAATAACGATGTTGTAGGCTACAAATCCAGGTATGTTTAACCACAAAATAAATATTTTTTTCCCATTTACAAAAATATATAGAATTTTTTAAATTTTTATTTAAAATTTTATCATTTTATTTAAATACAAAGAAATATTATCTTTTGTTTTATATACGTGCCATTGTAGCCTGCGACGTCATTGTCCACTGTGATTTTTTTTTTTTTTTTTTTTTTTTTTTTTTTTTTTTTTTTTTTTTTTTTTTTTTTTTTTTTTTTTTTTTTTTTTTTTTTTTTTTTTTTTTTTTTTTTTTTTTTTTTTTTTTTTTTTTTTTTTTTTTTTTTTTTTTTTTTTTT